>JASANA010003449.1:0-23319 GCA_030248095.1 Ptycholaimellus sp. GST1_10 | reverse complement strand
TTCCGCTGCCTGAGCCTGGGTCATTCCGCCCTTCAAGCTTATCTGAATTGACCAGAAGCTCCAGGTCCAAAGTGAGCTAACAGTTGGGTCTTCTGCGACGTTCACTTGTGAAAGGAGCCATCGTAGGCTTGAGGCGTGGATGTCGAAGCTGTTGTCGGTGGCTATGAGGAGCTGGAGATGGCACGCCAGGCGTTTGGCGGCCAAGAGCTCTGCATCTGTTGCTGCTTGCATGTCCGCCCAGCGCACGCCTCCTTGTGGAAGGCTTCCGTCAACTTGGCTCTTCAATGTTTCAGAACTTTTACAAAACCAATTGATTTGAAAAATTTGTTGATTTCGCACTATCAAGCTTGCGCGAGTGATGTCGTTCTGTTTGAGTGTTGTGGCGGCGTGGAGGGCTGCTGCGTACAGCGCAGGGACTGCGTCTCTTGGGTAGACACAGAGTAGACCAGAGGACAGCAGGCGCAGCCCTGCTATCTGGTTGTCGTCTCCTTTCATCCTTGTGGGATAGACGGAGAGCACTCCTATTATTAGCCACAGATTATTCATTATGCAAAAGTGGAATGCAGCTTTGATATAAACCATTGTAGGAGTTGCAGATCAAGTTGTCCAGCTCGATCAGCTCATACATCACTTTACTTAAAGGAGGAATCCATTCTTTTGAAGTATTTGCTTCGAGTTCATATTCATCTTCATTTTCGACGTAAAAAAGTAGCAAATCGTCCACCATTTTATCTACTTCTGTTTTCATAAGCGGCGAAAGAAAAGGTGGCAGAGAGGCAAAGGTGGCCAACGCTTGGGAGTGCATGTCCGATGCCGCAGGGATAGATGCCGGCTCAGATGCTGGAGTAGCTGAGGCCAGCGTGGATTGCCCTTCTGATGCAGTTGTTGCAGCGCTTTCAGCCGTGGGTGCGTCTGCAAACCACCGCTTTCTTTTTCTTCCTTTGCTATGCTTATCGCATATTGATGAGACCGAGATAAATGGTTTTTTACCTTGGTCAGGTGCTGATCCTTGGCTGACGGCAGATTGCTTGTCGCACATCTCCTCAGGTTCTGTCAAGGGCACTGAGTTGTCTATCACGCAAACTAAGATAGGCTGACAACCGTGAGCGGTGTGGCTCTGGGTGATTGGTGTGGCCGTGATGGCTGGAGGGGTTGAGCCAGTGCAGGCTGGGGAGGGTGGCTGTGTAGCCGGGGATGAGGGCTGTGAAGCCGAAGTCACTGACTGCGGCGATGTGCTCGCACTGCAATCAGCAACCTTTTCTACCATCTGCTCCGCTTACCACTGAAGCACTTGTCCTCCTCCTGAGCAGGAGGCTCGGAGGTAGGGAGGCTATCCAAGTCGATGATGATTGATTGACTGTTGACTCTTCTCCCATTGGTGGGAATGAGAGGAGAGTGGCTTGATCAGCCTTATATACCCTCCTATCAGTGTTTTGTCTTTGGATTGCAGACTAAACAAATTAGCTATGGGAAATGAAAATCGTCGAAGGTGTGAGATAAGATAATATTGCGTAGACAAAACATATAACGCTTTCTTAGCTAAATTGTGTCGCAATTTTAAATTATAAAATAAATGCTTGATTTTAATATTTTTAATTCGCAGGTGTTTCTGTATTCTCGTGAAATTATTTCAGCAAAGATGTTTTTTAGACTTTGAAATTTGATTTAGGGAAGCAGAGAAAAACTTTAGTTGAGGTACTGACCTTTCTCGTAGATCTGGTCGCACATTATCAGCCAGTCCGCTCTGGTCATGAGTTCTTCGCTGTTGAAGAGGTAGATGTTTGGAGCCACAAGCCAGGTGGGGACTGGGACGGTGGTTTTGACAGTGGATACGCTGGGCGGGGTGCTTTGGGGCGCAGGGGATTCGGGTTTGGAGTAGAGCTCTAGATCTATTGAAACTAAGCTTTCCCCCGATGATTTTGCCGAGGTCTGAGGATCTGAGGCTAGGCAGGGATACTCGCATTTTTATTCATCCAACCTGTTGCAATGAATAGGTGCGATTTCTCATCATGAAACATCACATATCTAGGTTTTGACTAGTGGGAAAGCAGTTGCCTTTCACCTAGACTGGAGGTAGATCTGGCTGGTTGTCCGTGTTCCTGAGCCTCTTGAGCTTCTCGTAGACATCGATGATGGCACCGAATAGCGTAACCAGAGCTGCGAGGAAATTAACTATCCACAAAGGATCAGCACCCAAAATCGGCATCCCTAAATCTTGCTGCGAGAGTTATGATTTGAGAGTGTCCTTTTGCTTTGGGCGTGGCCCATGGCTGTAGGTTTTTCTAGACCCTACATGCCCTCAAGGACGCTCCCAGGTGTCCTGAATCACCTTAATGGCCTCTTTTTGTGCAGCCTTTCCTGGCTTCCTGCTCGAGCCTTTTGGGCCCGCTGAAAACCAGATGTGAAGGGAATAAGTGATATGACAAAGTTTTTCGCTTCAACCCGTTCTTTCGAACTAAGTTTGCTTTTAATCTCTTACCGTGGTCTTGCTAACATATCAATGGGTTGTGCTGCGTGTTAGCAATTATACTACATTTGAAACATCAGTTGCCTGGTTTACGTTTTTAGGGCTAGCGTTAAACGGTTTTTGAATGCTGATTTTGTTGAAAGGTTTGAAGACTTACATACTTTTCTTTTGCAAATAGCAATTGATAAGGAAACAAAAATGTTGACAAATAATTGCCCTTTATGGGCGAAAACAACAAAGAACAGTGGAAAAATGCTTTTTTCCTTCGTTTAGAATTTATTTTGAATTTTGATAGTGATAATTTTTGACCGCGGAGCGGCCCGAAGGGCCGCTCCGCGGTCTATAGAGGTTACTCAACTTTTGTCCTCATATATATGTATATATGTATTTCTGGAAATGCTGGCCCCGGGCGAATTCTCAACGGATCTTGACAAACTTTTTTTTTCCTGAAAGCTAATCTTATTTTAGGAAGATCTGGAGGGGTAGACCCGGTTTTTGAGCAATTGAAACATTACTTTTTTGGGTAGAAATGTTTAAAAGTGAAGTATGCTGAGAAATGGCGAATTCTCAACGGATTTGGACAAACTTTTTTTTTTCCTGAAAGCTAATAAAATTTTAGGAAGATCTGGATGGGTGGATTTTGTCTTGGAGCATTTGAAACATTACTTTTTTGGGTAGAAATGTTTAAAAATGAAGTATGCTGAGAAATGGCGAATTCTCAACGGATTTGGACAAACTTTTTTTTTACTTAAAGGTAATAAAATTTTAGGAAGATCTGGAGGGGTGGAACCGGTTTCCGAGCATTTGAAACATTACTTTTTTGGGTAGAAATGTTTAAACATTGCATTATACAGTTTTTGCGCTGTAGCACCTGTAATCTTGAGAATTGCACAGACAACTTGAGTTTTTTTTGTTCACAAGTCGTATATAACAATTCCAAATCTGTGCTTACTTTTGAAATTGGTTGAGAAACCACAGACTTGCCCTCTTGAGTGACAAACTTTCATGCATGACAATGGCATCAATAATTAGTAGCAGCTGAACGGCTGATAATTGAACAGACAACTTGAGTTTTTTTGTTCACAAGTCGTATATAACAATTCCAAATCTGTGCTTTTTTTTGAAAATGGTTGAGAAACCACAGACTTGCCCTCTTGAGTGACAAACTTTCACGCATGACAATGGCATCAATAATTAGTAGCAGCTGAACAACTGATAATTGAACAGACAACTTGAGTTTTTTTGTTCACAAGTCGTATATAACTATTCTAAATCTGTGCTTTTTTTTGAAAATGGTTGAGAAACCACAGACTTGCCCTCTTGAGTGACAAACTTTCACACATGACAATAGCATCAATAATTAATAGCAGCTGAACGGCTGATAATTGAACAGACAACTTGAGATTTTTTGTTCACAAGTCGTATATAACAATTCCAAATCTGTGCTTACTTTTGACAATGGTTGAGAAACCACAGACTTGCCTTCTGAGTGACAAACTTTCATGCATGACAATAACATCAATAATTTGTAGCAGCTGAACGGCTGATAATTGAACAGAAGACTTTGGTTTTTTGATTCACAAGTCGTATATAACGATTCCAATTCTGTGCTTACTTTTGAAAATGGTTGAGAAACCACATACTTGAGATGCAATGTTCACCCTCACAGCAGAAATTTTCCTGCACATGTGAAGGTGTAAGCGCTACCGCTACCTATTGCGCTTTGCGCCATATACTTGTTAATATTACTTCTAAATGAAAGAGTTTTTAGAAAATTTCTTGATCAATTTAAGAAAAAACATTTTTCCTACATGCGCTCTCGGCGCCCCATGCAACGCCAGAGCACCCTAAACTCGTTCATCTGCTCCTCGTAGAGCTTGACCTGGGTGTCGAGGTTGTGCTCCACCCAGGCTAGGTTCTTCCAGAGCTCCTGCAACCTTTCGGTTCTTTAGGAGCACCAATTTCACTTACGCGTAGAGCGAGACTTCTATTAGTTAGGTTCAGTGTAATTTTGTTTTTAAATCTTTCCTGAAACATCAGCCGACTGCTGTGGCACGTTTAGGCCTGATGTAAAGTGTAAAATAAGCACCTTGGCGGCGTAGACGTGGTCCCCCTCCATGGGGTTGGTCAGCCGGATGTATTGGCCGAAGAAGCCCCGGCGGAGCACAGCGGCGGAGGCCCCCTTGGCCCAGCTCCTTAGGTCCGCATGCTCTTGCAGGACCCACTCGGTGTCGTTGTCTGCAAAGGATGCTAGGTTGAAGTTTCAGACCGAGAATACTTGGCTTTTCTTCTTTTTAGAGCCAATTTATTTTTTACTCTTTTCCAAGAATAGTGGCACGAAGTTGCCTTGGCTATGACCTATTGAGCCAGGTGAGGGAAAGGAACCATGGGTCTCCTGACGGTAGGTGCGGAAGTTGTTCCACTGGAGCTTGTAGCCCGCCCAGTGGTCCCACTTGAGGGCGCTGTTGGTGTCCGCCAGCCTTCAACCACACCCTCTCTGCCCAGGATTGAGTCTACTGGGGAAGGCAGGAAACTCACTTGATGAGGATCTGGTTGAGCTGGTTGATGATGCATTGAAGGAAGGTTTGGAGCTCACGCAAGTTGGCGCACTCCCTGGCCTCCGCAAAGGGATGAAGGGGGGGGCGGCGTCCAGGAGAAGCACCCTGGGCGGACGAGGGGGAACCAGGCTGTCCTCCCGCTCGTCGGAGCTCCTTGGCGGCCCGTTGACGTTGGGGTTGTTGTTGTTGAAGGTGTAGAGGCGGATGGGGAGCCCTGGCGGTGGGTGTGGTCGAACACCTCACCCTGCCCCCTTGCCCCTTGCCACTATCTCACCCATTTCACCTCTTTTGGCTAAGTTTTGCGAGTTTCTTCAATGATGGTGAAAAGCATCTTTAATGTAGCGCCGAAATTCAACATTGAGGAATTTGGATCAGGAGGTTTATATTTTGGGGTCTTGAAACATAAACACCCTGAGCTCAATCTGATATGAGAAAACAATCGGAGTAATAATTTGTACTTAGGTAGCTAAGCGGGGGAAAAGAGTGGTTTGAGGAAAGAGGTGTTGTGGGGAAGTGGGGAGGCTGTGTAGCAGTGTAACTGCGGCCTAGTTATGGAAATGAGACGTTGAGTGCGGGACGTGAAGGGGTGTGGCACTATGCCCTTTTTAACTCCGCCCCCTGCCCTTTCCCAGGCTGCTTTGGTGCTGGGAAATGCAATGACTTACCGCTTGGGTACGCCACTTGGGCACGCTATTTTGTATGCGTTGAGACTCTGTGATGGCTAATTGACTTGCAGCACCTAACAATGCTGCTATTTGGCGTTGGGGTCGTTGTTTGTTTGGCCGGTTTGAGATATGTTTGAACAATTGCTAAAGCCTTTCCGTTTGGAAGTACGAATTTTTCGAACAACATCGCCCAGTCAGTTGGCAGCAAGTGATGCACTCAAAACGGCAGCAAGTGATGCAGCAATTGCACATACTTTGTTGCCTGATGTTTTAGCGCTATTTGAAACAACGAACCATTGCTTAATTCATGATGAGCGTAGTTGAAATTTGCTGACAATCATTGGAAACATGGAGTGTTTGCTGTATTTGGTTAGGTTTTCGTTTAGCGGTACTTACCACCAGGAACTTTATTGCCAACCAAAGCAATAAACTAGGGACTATGGAATGAAAAAAGAGAATAGTTTGAGGTAGTAGGTTGAGGGGGTTTAGGCGTCGAGGTTGCTGCCGAAGATTTCGTACAGGTGCTTGCCTTTCTCCATGTGCTCCCTGTAGCGCCTCTCTTCGTTGCGGAGGCCTCGGATTGTCCGGTCAATCCGCCCCCAAACCTTCTGTCAAAAAATTGCTTTTGCTTTGTTCATGAGGTGGTGGCACAGACTGCAAAGTGGCTAACCCCACCATGGCTGGCGTCCTCAGGCAAACCCGTCCGTTTGTTGACGAAGGGCTTCTTGACGATGGGGAGGTGACTGTCCTCCCACTGCTCCTCCACGGCCTGGCAGCAGTGGCTGAGCCAGTCCAGCATGGGCTTCATGCGGATCATCTCCGATCCCAGCCCTTCCGCCTGCCAACCTGGCAAAGCGGCAAATTTGTGCTTTTATATCGTTTTCCATTAGTTGTCTGCGGCAAATCAAGAACTTACCTTGCAGCTCCTTTGAGGGGCGATGAATTTTGATTAGACACAAGCTGTGGCAGTGGGAGCTTGGTTGATTTTAGCTATCCACAACCAAGGCTCTCACTACCACAAAGCTTGTATTCTATCATGAAGCTTGTCTTTCAACTTACCTATGTTCGGAAATTGGGACAAGGCCTTTAGGCTAGGCACAAGCTGTGGCATTGGGAGCCTGGTTGATTTTAGCATTTCCACAACCAGGGCTCGCAATACCACAAAGCTCGTAAACTACCAAGCTTGTCCACTTAATAGACTGGGCAAAAGCTGATATCACTTGAATGAACCATCAGGAAATTTTCCAATTCTTTTGCACGACTTTTGATTTACCTTGGAGTTCGTGGAGGTAGTTGAGGAAGCCGTTGAAGGGTACGGGGTTGGTGGCCGATGGCTTCTTAGTCCAGTCGCTTTGAAAAGTGTTGTTCTTCTTCATCACCCTGAAATGAATTCTCATTACCCCGTTCACATAGAGACAGGGAATAACCGGAGGTAGAGGAGGTAGATGGAGTCGTTGTAGAGGTCGAGGTCCCGCTTCAGCTCGGGCCAGTTGTTGTACTCCGTCTTGATCCCCCGTGGGGGCGGCGTCTTGCAGTGCAGCGGGTGCAGGCTGAGCACCAGGCCCGGCTCGTCTCCTTCCGGCTCTTGACCGCAGACCTTGGCAGCCTCTGCCTCCTCCGCTGGTGGGACAGCCTCCGGCTCTTTGGGCTCCGCCTCACAAAGTGGATCGAACTCGCTCATCTATGATTGAGTATGACTTGGGTTTTTAGAATGCTTTGAACGGGGTGGATTACAGAAGTGAAGTCAATCTCTAATTTCTTTGTTGAGTGAAACATCAGAAGAGTGTTTTAGGGGAATGCAATTTGCGCAAACTCTTCTGTAGACTGCGACAAAATTGTGTTCAACTGTACACTACGGTTTTGGCCGTTATTAGATTTGTCCTTTTAAGGCAACATAGTTATCCTTATAGAAGCATATGATCATTCATAATGTCTCTAGCTCATTGAAGATTTCCAAATTTAGGTGTGCGTATGTCTAAATTTTGAAACATCTCATTTTGAAACTGCTTTATGGACTACGGAATCGGTAGCAAACCTTGGCTGGAACTTGATGAAGTAGTAGGTGGTTGACAGAGAGCGTGTCTCGAGTCTGACTGATTTCTCTGCCGAGTGGGGCTAGCCTTTATAGTCACCTGAGGCTATTTCTGGCCTTATGTCTAGACGACCTTCTAGACCAACCATTACTTACCGCTTTTCTTCTTTTAATGAGCTAACTAGCTAAAATAACAATTTATATTTTACGCAAGTAAAGTAGCTGTTTTTTGTTAATTTGCGCCATAAAGCCGCTTTTTTCTTTTTCAGTGTAATGAACTTATGCTTGTGGCTAAATGGGTAACTAATTTTCATAAAATAACTTTTGCGATGAATACTGCTTTGTTCAAAAACAATTTTTAGTTTGAAGTGCTTCTTTTTCGGTTTCGCGTCCTTATGGCGGTAAAGAATTGCTGAATTTCGGACAAGTTGGTGTTTTTGTGCACTCACTGAAACATCCTTCATCTTGTTTGCTAGTTTCTGGACTTTAATGCCGAAGAGCAGTTCAATAATTGGACGGTTGAAGTGTCCGCGCTGGATGAGGCAACTATTGATGTTCCCTCATTCATCTTTTCTCAAACGCTCTCTGTGAAACATCAGCAATTGACACAGCGAGTGTCACAGCGACGAGAAATCTTTGTTCTCGTCTGGCTTTTCCAAAAAACTGAATGGCCCTCGTGAAAAGGTCTGGAACACAATTGGATGATGCACTTCGTAAGTTTGAGGATCAGAGTGGGTACTTCTCCGAGGAATTCGATGTCCGAATCCGAGTCTTGTGCCCCAGGGCCATGGCCTTCGGGGCAGGTGCTGGTTGACGGCTGCACTCTCTCTTGGCCCTTTACATTCTCAATATGTTGACATCTTTTTGTCTTTGGACACAAAATTTTGAAGAAATTTTTGCTCCCAACATTTTATTGGCTTTGAGGGGGACTCCAGAAGTTGAACAACAGCTTCGCTTCTGGGCCCTTGGCTGCGCTTATCTTTAATTCTTTTCTGGAACAAAATGACTGAACTTAACGAATGTAAGTGCCTTTTCAAGATGTGCGAGATGTGATTTCGTTTGTGGAGCTGCTTGCTTGAGCTGTGAATGCGTACCAGAGAACTGCAGCTTGACCTTTGCTGTGTAGCACATCTTTTGGATGCTCAGATCTGCGTTGCCAGATCCTTTTCATTTCTTGTCGCGTGGCTTTTATTTGTTTAGACTCGAAATTCAAATCATTCTTTTGACAATTGGTTGAACAAAGAATTTAACTTATATTTAGGTTGGAATTAGGAATTAAATATAATAGTTTACATATAGGATGCTTAGGGTGTTGCACTTGGCGTATCATTGGGAGCCATGCTTGGATTAGTTATCACTGTGCGATTAGGCGTTGGACGGCGGTGTAGCATTGGCATAATGCTGCTTCCGCTTGGCTGTAAAGTTTGTTTTTCCTTAACTTGTGCCAAACTATTGCATTGAGCAATTTAACCTGGTTTGGATCTTGGGGCAGAGGCCTTGGGTTGAGCGGATCTTGTTGGCCTGTTCGATCCTCGTGCTGCCCTTCCACTACCACTTGCAACGGTGGCATGCGGCGAAGGACCTGATCACCGGTTGCCATTTATTTTCTCCCTACCTTTTAGCTCAAGAATTGACCTTGGGGGAGAGATAGACAGCCTCCATGGCTGAGAGTAGGCGATGGGCGGCTATCTCGGTGTCGAGGTTACCGTAGTACAGCTTGGCCTCCTCCCCCGTCTCCAAGTTCGTGACCCGGGACTGGGTCTGGTAGAACTGCACGTGGTTGTGCTTTAGGTGGAGGTTGGCCTGGATGATTGTGCATCCAATGGCCTCGGCGGTGATGAGGACGGGCTTCACAAAGCAGCTGGTGAACCCGTTCTTGTCCACCATGTCGTAGGGGTTGAACCCCCAGCGGTCAATTGTTGCCGCCGCCTGCCTTGGCGCCTGCTTCAACTGCACTTCCCTCCTTTATCACTTCATCTGAGAGAAAGGGGGGCTGGAACAACTGGTCCATTGGGACCCGTGTGCTTGACGTTGGAGAGGAGCCAGCTGAGTGGTGAGCCATGGAAGTCGATGGGCTGGGCGTTGTTGGGGCACCAGAGCTGGTTGCCGGTCATCAGGCGCTGGATGTGCCACGCCAGCCGCTTGGCGCAGGCCTTCTCGCAGATCAGGTGCTTCATGAGGCCTGCTTCTTCTTCCTCGGACAGCGGATATAGGTTGGCCTGCTGACAGGCCTTTTAGACAAGGAATAGTTAGACTCTAGAAAGGAGTGATAGTAACACCTTGAGGGTTTAGTGGCGGACCTTGTCGTTGTGGCAGAGGGTCGTGGCCGTGTCCCAGCCGATGGCCTTGCTGGACACCAGCTCGAAGTACTGGCCGCAGATGAGGCCATGGGAGAGTAGGCGCATGCCCGCTCTCTGGGCGTCGTCCCCGTCCATTTCCGGCGGGTACTCCAGGTCTGCAATTTGCTTACATCACTTTTATGGGCTGGATCATTTTGGCGCTTACCTTGGGCTGTCATTGGACGGCGGGCATCGAGGACGTGGAAGGTGAATGTTTCCTCCAGTCGGGGCAGGGTCTCTGCGAAGGGAAGGACTGGGGCTGCCTCAGGCCACAAAGCCTGGGCGGGTTGCATGGGGGGCAATGGGGCAGGGTTAGCCATAGTTTGAGCTTTTGAAGTTAGTTGAAGGGTAGGAGTAACGCAGGCAGTTGTTAGTGCAGCATTGGTCGGCTCTAGAATGCAACCAATGCTGGCACTACAACGGAGCCTGGGTTCCCCGGTGGAGTAGGGAGCAAGGATGCGGACTCTGAGTTTCAGCACTCCTTTTATGTGCTCCGTAACTGAGCTTGTAAGACACAACACATAAGCGTTTGATCTTTGCTGAGAAACCGACTGTTTAGTCTTTCTGGTTTCTCTGACTGTTCTTGGGTGTTTGGGATAAACACTTGCGATAGCTTAGCGGGATAGAATAATTTTTCCTCTATTTTATTTGGAGATATAATTTTTCTTGGCGAAAACTCATGGCTTACATCACTTGAAACGCCGATGTCATTAAACTTGTCTCATACATGAAACAACACGCATGGTATTTTCTTAAGAAAGCAGACTTGCTGCGCAAGTTAACTTTTCATGGGAAATCCTGAAGATTTGACTTGATAAACCGATGAACAAACTCGTTTGGTTTTTTGTACCATTCATTTATAGACTGGGTTTTAGAACTGATACTGTTGCTGGCGCCAGTTGGTTTTCATAAATTTAACTTATGAAACCTCAACGAGAAGGCTAGTGGTAGGATTTGTATAGACTTTGATTTGTGAGGGGGATGAGTTGCGGCGGGTTTTCCTGCCGTTCAACTTAATTTATTCTACCCAGCTATTTTTACGATAACGGCATGCTAAAGAAAACCTAGCTAGAAAGGTTTCACCGCAAGATAAAAATGCCCTAATTCTTTTTATGCTTTTCTAGCACTGAACCCATAATGAGTACTTGTTTGAGCAATTTAATGTTGATTTTAACCTTTTTGAAAGCCTTTCTTCTGCAGCTCATTTTCAGACTGCGTTTTTCTTGCATGAATGTGGAACATCGCACAGATATTGATTGGGGCATTTTCTTGCGCTTTAACGGCTTTTTAGGTTATTTTGATGCATCTACTTCATTTATTTACCGGTGACTCTCATTCTCCCTCTCAACTCATCTGGAACCGCATGCATCCCCCCACATGTCAACGCGCACACAGAGAGCTTACTTTGCCGGCTTGCATGTGTGCGCTACTCATAGCATCTAGACCTCATTCATCTACCTCCTCCAGGAACTCATCCACTTCATCCTCCTCATCCTCATGGCAGTCCCATGGGTTGATTGCTTCCCCGACTGCTTCTTCCTCCATCTCCTCTTCGGCCTCAGGCTCTGCTTCCATTAGGTAGCTTACCTGGCGCTGGAATCTCACTCTATTCCCCCCTCCTCTTTGCTGGGAGGTTTGAGGCCGCTGCCCCCTGCTTGACTGCTGACCTCTGGTCATTAGGCGCCGTCCTGAGCCTGTGCTACCCCTAACGCTTTGCGAGCGCTCTTGAAACTTTAGGCACATATTCCGCACAAGGTTCATCAGTTTCGCCCTTCACCATTGTCATGAAATCTTTTAAAGCCCAGCAATTTGTCAGCAAATGGCCTATCAGTTTCGCCCTTCACCATTGTCATGAAATCTTTTAAAGCCCAGCAATTTGTCAGCAAATGGCCTTTTTTGTGACACCAGAAGCAGATTTTAGCCTCAGCTGTAGGGGTGTTTGAACGGGTTTTCTGGGGATTCATGGTTCCAGACGCAGGCTTGCCTTGCCCCCGGCCTCTTTGGGCCCACTGGCCTCTTCCTCAGCCTCGGCCTTGCTCCATAGCAAGGGCTTCTGAACCTTCTTCTGGCTTAGCATCTAATTCCTGCTGGCCGAAAGCGAAACTGAGCTGATTGACTGATTGCTGAGTACCGAAAAGATCCTCGCTTCTTTTTGCGTCCACCGCACATGCGGCCGTTGTGGCCGGGGCTGGCCCTTTGTTCAGCAGTGCAAACCGCAGTTCATGACGGATTCCGCCCAGAAAGAATTGCCTTAGCAGCACCTCCTGCGTTTCTATTGGGAAAGTATTAGTGACTGGGAAACGCTGTTCGACAACTTTTCGTAGTCTGGCCAGGAAAGGCATGACTTTCTCCCCAGGCTGCTGGACAATGCCTTCGCAGACTGACAGTCTATTGACTTCCGGGGAGCTATTGAAAGTCGCCACTAAGGTATCCCTTATTATGTCATAGCTCTACTTTCCCTGAACAGTATCTGGTAAGCCTCTGTAGGCATCCAGCGCAGGTCCCTCCAAGTAGGGGACAATGAGAGTGTGCCAGGTGTCTTCTTTCTGGCCTTTTGCGCGTGCAATTTCTGCGAAACGGGTCAGTCATTGTGTGGCATTTCCATCACCCTCATAGGCTTTCAGCCCCATGATGTGATATTGGACCGGCGTATGGCCCTGAGGATCGCCATTAACGGTATCTATCTTTGCGGACTTCAGCTTGCTTCGGCGTACAGCCAGAAGGCGAGGCAAGAAAAGAGGGAAAGGAGTGGAGAGAAGGGAGGAAGGGACGGAATGAGGGGGGCCAGGAGGCGAGAGTGAGCTTCAAGTGGCCCGGAGCTCCCAGGACTAACCGCAATCCCCACGGCAGAGCCAGGTTGCGAGGGGCTCTCACTACCCTATCCTGGATGCCGCTGCGCAAGGGAGAGGACTAGGCCTGGTGAAACGAAACCAATTGTAAGGTCTGTAGTGCGGTTACATGGGCAGGGAGCAGCAGGTTTACCAAGAGGAAGCAAGAGTAGAGAGTGATCTCAGGCAGAGAAGCAAGGCACAAGCGCAGCCTTGTTATGGCTGCGCTCCAGATGACAGTCATGTGCCTCACAAAGTTTTCAAAAAAAACATTAACTAAAGCATTGCATTGATAATGACAGCAGTCCACTGAAATCAAAGTGATGACATTAAAAACTAGCTGAGTTGAGCATCCACTCTACCTCACTCTCACTCATCATCCTTGATGAAAAGGAGCGCCAGTTCGATGTAAAATAAGTCTCTTCTTTGTCTTTTCTGAGTGCAAAGATAGGTATGTCATTTTAAGAACGACACAAAATTCCTGCACCGGGCCCTGCTGAAAAAACTACCTGCTCACGGACAAGAAGCTGGCGAATATGACCCACGATAAGGCCAGTTCCACTCGAAGGATCAAAGTCTACAACAAGGCCTTCCGCGCCATTGGGGTGAGTTCTTTTCGGCCCCAACCAGTCTACCTTCATTTGCTTCCTTTTTCTGTCCTGTAGGAAACTGTGTACAAGGCCCGCGTGGACCACCAGCGTCCCCTCCAGTGATTCGAATAATCTCAATTACACATCATTTGGTTAAGATGTATTTTTTGTTTCTTTATTTAAACAAGAAATTAGCGGACCACTAAATTCATAAAAACAGTGACCAATATTCTTGAAAAAGTTAACGATTTCTTTACACTCAGTTTATCAGCTTACGTCACTTTGTGGGACTGTTCAATGACAAGTTTATTTTAAAACTAAAAAATATGTTAATTCTTTCCAAAGCTTAAGCACAGTAGGTTAAATGATCACACAAATTATAAACGTTTCGAAGTTTTATCTTCTTTATCAGTAATATAAGATTTATTTATTATTATTTTTATTTTATTTAATTTTCTAACACATGTCCCATCAAGAGACGTATGGTACAAAGTACCCAAAATACACTAAATAATACACAAATAAAAAATAAGATGTCCTATTAAGATTAAAATTAAAGTAATGAGTCCTGTTTTGTTTTTGTTGCCTATTGCATTAGGTGATGATTTTTGCTTCCAGTTGATTATTGCATTTTACCAAAATAGTTTATTGCAGCCCATGGAAATGACACCACCTTCATTAGCAAAGGAGTTTCATAGCAAGTGCGGTTATAAATAATGGATAATTTCTTGCTAACTGATGCGGCAAAGGCTTCCTTTGTGTCTTTCTTGTGGCGTTTCCCAAGCCAGTTTCGTTGACCTTGAGCTGACGAGGCAGGCAGAGCCATGCCCGCATTCATTCTGTCTAAAACTCGCTTCCTATTCCCTCCCACTTTCTCCCTTCGGTGCACCAAGAATAAAGAGATCCTCGCTACGTTACTGCTGCAATTCACCACAGCGTTTGGTACAGAGAGCTTGGTTTGCTAAGCTGTACCCTCCGACCGACCACCTCTACAAAGCCGACTACAATGCCCAGCCCAACTTCCGCCTACAGCGCCCTTTCTACAACTCCAGCCTTTGATCAAGCCGCCTAACAGCCAGCTTTCGAGTCAACGGCTCCAGTCACTGATCTACTGGAACAGGACAGCGAATTGAGACCAGCCTGCAATGCCAGCCGTCACTTTGCTGCTAGACAGAATCACCTGCAGTGCCCGGACTTCACCCAGCCAGAGGCGGACTCGAGAACTCCGATCCGGCGGCATCTGCGACTACGCTGCAAGGAATTGAAAATTGACTTTGAGTCTATTTTCAATGTCCGATCTTCACCAGCAACATCGCAGCTCCGAGTTTCACACTATCCTTGAGCGGATATTGCGAAATTCTCTACGTCAGCCAACATCATCGATGATGTCAGCCAACGTCAGTGCCACCGTACTTTGCTGCAACGGGTCCAGAAGCGAACTGAAAAGTTCCTCTTCAACTACCAGCCCGCTTCAATGATTTCACTCTATCCTTATGGATTTTGTGAAATCGTTCTACGCCAAAGATCAAGACCAGATTCGACTTTGCTGCCTGGCATTGAAAATTAACTGAAAAGTTTTTTTCATGCCATCTTCAAAGCATCGTCAACAGAATTTCATTATCCTTGAATGGATTTTGAAAATTCTCTACCGCTGCTAGCCGACCAGCTCCGAAAATGACTTCGTAGCTGGACTTTGAAAAATTGGCTATTGTCAGTTTTCAAAGCGCTCCACTACCAGCCCCAGTCTACGTCGGCACTGAATCAACTTTGCTGCTTGAGCATCAAAAACTAACTGAAAAGTTGTTTTCCTGCTCTCTACGCAAGCATCGTTGATGGCAATTTCATTATCCTTGAACGGATTCTGAAATTCCCTGCAGCCACAAGCCAGCAATGGAATCTTTGCATCTGCTGCTAGAGTTTTAAAATTGGCTTTGGTCAGTTTTCAAACTCGCTGCTGCCCGCTGCAATCCTCACCGGCCAGCAGCTGCCAGCCTTCCAGCCGACGCTTTGTCTTCGCTGCTCGAGTTCGAAAATTGGCTCCAATCAGTTTTTGGAACTCACTGCTGCCTGCTGCAATCTTTGCTGGTTAACAGCAGCCAGCTATCCAGCAGAAGCTTCGCCTCCACTGCTCGAGTTTGGAAATCGGCTCCAATCAGTTTTCAAACTCACTGCTGCCTACTGCACCCCTCGCCGGTCAACAGCAGCCAGCCATCCAGCAGAAGCTTCGCCTCCGCTGCTTGAGTTTGGAAATTGGCTCCGATCAGTTTTCAAACTCACTGCCGCCGGCTGCAATCTACACCGTCCATCACTGTTTATGAATCCTTTCGGATTTGTAAACTTTTGAGCATTGCTGGAGAAGACCAACCGATTCAGAATCGACCTCTACTATTCGATGATTGACAGCAGTCTGCATGGGCACAGCCTAGTGGACTGCATCCACTGCGGCCTCTACGCCCTGCCGGCCATCTGCAACCCCAGCCTGCTCGCCGACAATCAGAAGGACTACTTCATGGACAGCATCAACTGAGAGCGCAACGCCTTCGAGGCCCTCGCCTTCTGCATATGCTCTGACAGCAACGCCATCCACAAAGGACCCTTCAGAGACCCGCGCCCTCCTCCTTCTGCCCATCTTTGAAGACGGTGTAGCTCCCGGACACCTACCGCTGCTCTCGCTATGGCTTTCTGGACGGCCACAACTGGAACCTGAATGCCGCAGGCTGCAACATGTGCAGTATCCTGGACAACTTCAACTGCGGCCTCTGCCACTTCCAGCTCGCCACCGGCAACATCCAACTGGCCTTCAAACTCCACCTGTTCGACTGCAGCCACTGCTTGCTGCCAATCCTCTGCTCCAGCATCAAGCGGAACTAGTCCAGCATCTGCGCCGCCTTCTACTCTGGCAGCTACATGTACACGCACAGCGCCATGAAGCTCCACCTTTGGAAGACGTCTCTCCAATTCCACAAAGGCCATCACTATCACTCCCCTTACTTCCTGTGCCTACAGCCAGAGGTCGGTGGTGTACCAGGCCTACGGAATCTTGGACGGCTTCCGCAACGACTTCAGCAACTGCATGAACGTGTACAGAGTCATGAAGTTCCCCGTCTGGAAGGCGCCCACTCCAGACCTCAAAGGGTCTCCTGCCCTCCGCCCTCCTCCTTACTCCGCCCAGAAACCTGGAGGGCTTCCAGCTCCGCCTCCATGGACACGATGACAAATTGGTTAACTGCAATCAATTCGCCGCCTGCCAGACTTTGCACTATCTATTGAGATATGCAAATTCTATCTACGCTTCTTTCGATGAATCCAAAAGGAGGCGAGAGTAGTGCTAAACATAAAGTTTACGTAACTCTGCAAAGCCTCTTTTGGAGTCGCCAACAGACAGCTCTACTCCTGCAACTCCTCCCACTCTGCCCTGCTTTCAGCTCAGCACCTATACCCCAAGCAAGTTGCCAGCGTCATCCCAAGCTGCATCAATCTCTTTGCGGCCATCAACAACTGCAACTTGCCCGGCGTCATCCCAAGCTGCGTCAACCCCTTCTCCACCTTCAACCTGCCGCAATTGCTCAGCGTCATCCCGAGCTGCGTAAATTCTTCGCGGCTTTCAACATGAACAATTGCTCAGTGTCATCCCGAGCTGCATCAATTTCTTCACAGCCTTCAACCTGAACAAATTGTCAGCGTCATCCCGAGCTGCGTCTATTCTTCATGGTAGCCTGCATAATTGCTAAGCGTCATCCCGAGCTGCTGCAAACTCTCCGCTGCCATCAAACTAAGCAATTGCACAGCCACTCGCCCCTGCCTACGGGCCTAAAGAATCGACATAAGAGAAACGACGTAAAACTGAGCAGACAAAACACTGTCATCCCAAGCTGCGGAATTTGGTGCAATCCAACCAGGCCAACTGTTCTAGTCATAGAAGCGCAGAGAAAGTACTACTTTCTCACCACCCTTGAAAGGCCCTCATCACTCTGCGATGCCTAAGAGATGCGGCCAAAGCTTTGCCGCCCTCCCATCCGGCGGCCTGTATGCGGCCAAATGACCTCCAGTCCTCCCTCCAGTGGATTTGCTTGTACCAGACGCCCGAGCCTTACAAGCCCTGAATGTCCGCCCAGTGCTTCCCCGACGTACAAGCCCCATCAATTCTTCCCCTCAAAGCCTCACAGCCTCCAGTGCGCCAGGCCCCTAAGCATTGCCTAGCTTAGACTGCCCGCCTTTTGCACCGCCAACATGAGCATCCATCTCCACTCAACTCTTACCTCTGCCTCTAATTTTGCCGCCGGGTGAGAGAGAAGGGTACCTAAACGGGAACCAAGAATCTAAGCCTACAAGCCAGCGCCTCCAATTGTGCAGCCATGCCTCGCCTGTCTCCGGACTGAACCTGAGCCAGGTGACCAAGGCCTAGAAGGACTACAGTCAGATGAACAGCGCTCGCATCGAACGTGCCGACATCATCATAAACAGCATCCTCAAACTACCCTTCCTCCACTCCTCATAGGAACGGATGCAGAAGACATCGTACGAGAACATCGAGCTACAAGCAGGAGCTACGAGAACATCGTCTATCGAGCCACCGGCACATTCAGCATGTCCTCATGACACCCTCTATCTACCCTCAACCCTCCTCCTTCATTGAGGCAGATTAAGAAAGGCCTGGAGTGTGTTCTTCTACACCAAGCGCACCCATAGCACCCTACCTGTGCCCTCCAGCCCCACCCCCTCCAAAACTGAGACAGGCCAAGATTGGCCTCCAGTGCGCGCAGAGTTTCTCCAGCCAGCGCCTCTCAGACAACAGACAGGAGCTGAAGACTAGCCTCTTCTATTGCCGCCACGAGAACATTGCCATTTGCACCGCCGGCGTATCTGCAAGTCTTCACAGCACCTCCTCTCTACCCCAGCCCATCCAACCTTGGCCGGCCAAGACTGGCCTCGAGTGCGCTCTGCCCAGCCAGCACGCCTAGCTGGGCATCTCCAAGACCCAGAGCCTCTTCATCCGGTGCCTCTTGGACAGCGCACAGATGGATGCCGACAGTCCCCTACCCCTCCTCAACCTTCCTCTCCATCTGCCTCCAAGCACCCCTTGCGGAGCCCCAAGGCCCAGACATGCTCCAGCAAGTGCTGCTTGGGCAGCCTATAGATGGACACCAGCAATCATCTACAAACCTTCTTCCTCCTTTCATCCTTCAAGGAGGCCTGAAAGGAGTGGCATCGATTCTGCCTTTCAAGATATTGCCGACTATAGCATTAAAGTTTACTTTAATGAAACTCTGCGGCGAACTTCTCATCTATGCTTCTATTATCCTAAAGATGGATAAAAGAAGATATCTACGGAACTTCGGTTCTACACTGCATCTGATTGAGATTTGCCAACCTTTTCGATGGCGCAAATCTGCAAGGGCTATGGCTTCCAGACCTCTGCCCACAGCTTCGGCTTCAGCTTCTGGATCTTTGCCTACAGCCTCCAGATGCCCATTGACCTCCTCTCATTCTACACTGATCGATTGATCACTAAAGAATGATGTGTCAATGGTCATCAATGGCCAGCACATTTCTTCTCTGCTATTCACCTACAAAGGGAAGGAATGCGACCGGCGCAGGCCTACGGCCATCTGTTTCTACAAGGTCCAGTTCAGCAAGCTCAGCGGCAACTGGGTCACCTTCGACTACGGCCTGATTCGGCAGGCACAGGCCTACGGCCACCAGGAGTTCAGACTGTCCCTGCACTCTCGCTTCAGCAGCCTTCCTCTGTGGACTCTGACTGCGAACGGGAGACAACAAACAGCAGCAACTACGTCAAAAGTCAATCTGTCCCTGCAATCCTCCTCCAGCAGCCTTCCTCCATGGACTCCGACTGCGGACAGGATTCAACAAACAGTAGGACTAAAACTCAACTGCCAAGCTTCTCATCTCTAGCAGCCTTCCTCTGTGGACTCCGACTGCAGACCTGAGAACTGCGACGACGCAGCATCTGTCATTAGCAATTCCTTTACATCAGCCTTCCTCTGTGGACACCGACTGCGGATTGAACTGCGAATTCAGATGCCTGCGGAAAGCCCCACCTAAGAGCTACAAAGAGCCAGCGGGCAACAACTACTCGGCCTCACTGCTACTCTTCTCTGTTGCCCTTATGGGGGGAGGCAGAGAGACTGCAGGGGCATGCCCTGCTCCACTCTGCCCGTTTGCTGAGGGAGCGGGAGAACAGCAGGATTCAATAGCTGGGACGACCAACATGGGAGTGGCGACACGTGAAGGGCTGGCAACGCCCCTCATTCCTTCTCTCTTCGGAGGCACAGCGGCCCATTTGTTACTCTGCAAAGGCCTAGTACGCCTTTTGCCACCTTGAGCCATCAACGGATGGAAGGAGGATGCAGAGGAGAGCGAATTTGTTCTACAGAACTCTGAGCTGACAAGCACATGATTCGCGACAGCGCAGGCCTACCAGGTGGCAATGACAGCGCCCAGCCTACCAGGTGGCTGGTTATCGACATGGGAAGGAGAACGGAACAATGAACCTCAGCATCAGTCAAGGCCTACCCGGCGGCTATTTGACAAATGCAGACTACTTCGAGTCTGCTTCGCAGCCAGACAGGTGGCTGATCTCGTCAGTGCAGGCCACTAGGAGTCCGCCTCGCAGCCTACAAGGTGGCTGACTGGACGAGCGCATACTACTTCGAGTCTGCTTCGCGGCCAAACAAGTGGCTGATCTCGTCAGTGCGGGCCAAAAGGAGTCCGCCTCGCAGCCAAACAAATGGCTGACTGGACGAGCGCAGACTACTTTGAATTTGCTTTGCGGCCAAACAGGTGGCCAATCTTGTCAGTGCGGGCCAAAAGGAGTCCACCTCGCAGCCAAACAAGTGACTGACTGGACGAGCACAGACTACTTCGAGTCTGCTTCGCAGCCAACCAAGTGGCTGATTCTTGTCAGTGCGGGCCTCTAGGAGTCCGCCTTGCAGCCAAACAAGCGGCTGACTGGACGAGCGCAGACTGCTTCGAGTCTGCTTTGCAGCCAAATGAGTGGCTGAATTTGACAAGCGCGGACTACCAAGAGTCCATTGCATGGCCAAACCAGCGGCCGAAGAAAAGGGCAGACTACTTGGAGTTTGCTTCGCAGCCAACTAGGAGGCTGATCCGACAAACACAGCCTACTGGATGTCTGCTTCATCAGCCTCAAGTGACTGCATCAAACAGGAAATCTCGGCTCAGTGCAGCGCATTACAACTGTTTTGACAATACGTAAAGTGCGTGGCAACGAATTCGGAGCAAGCAAAAGACTGGCTTCCTATACAGCCAGCTTCAAGCTTTGCCTCACCTCACTTCGCAAGGACCACATGGGAGGACACCGAGGGTCTCCTACCCACCACCAACAACCTCTCAGCAACTGCCGATGGCCATCGAACCAAGGCAACAGCCCCGTGACGCTAACACAAGCAGAGCAGGACCCATGGGAGAGACTAAAGATACTGGAAAAGACCTGCGACGAACTCTGAAGCCAGTTGGCCAAAGCTGAAGCCGGGAGATTGAGGGCGGAGACAGCTTTCCGGGCCCAAGGCAACGGCTATGTATTCAGCCACAACCAGACCAATCAGCTCTGCGCTGCCTTCGAGAGCCTCCAAAGGCTACACCGGATCAGTCCTGCCCTACAAGACACATACAAGCAAGTCCAGTCACTGGCAGTCATTGTCAACGGACTGCCAGATGTGGATCGACTACTGGAGACCCCCGGGAAGTCTGATTGATCCTGGAATTCAGATCCTCGAGGAACGCCACCCTCATCAGCCAACGCCCGGGGAGGGACGACATGCTGCCAACCTAGACACCTGACATGAGGCATCGCACACGGGACATCACGCACCGGCAGAGTAGCTCAAGGGAGCCACTTTGAGCGACGATGATCGCTACTTACCACGCCCATTGCCTCTCCCAGATTCGAATACATCTACTCATCGCCCACACTCAATATCATTCTCCTTAGAACGTCATACAATCACACCGCGGCCTCACCCCCTCCCTTCTTCACCGGACTTACCCGCGCCACATTCGCCTCTTGCCTAAGACAGTTAAGGCCCATTGTAGCCATAAGAGAAGTGACAGCTGATGGTAACCCCGAATTCGCCTTCCAAGAATGGACATCGACGAAGAGACGTCATGGCCGATCACTCTGTCTTCCGCTGCTCGGACTGCCAGAACATCTTTGCCATCCATAACAGGATCGACTGCGCCAAATGCCAACGACACTACTGCCTCTACTGCTCTCGCGGCAACCTGGACCAACTCCTGGGACCGGAAGAGGCCGACTTGGCATTGACGATCTGCCAAAGGCTCCTCAACGCCAGTCCGGCAACTTACGACTGCCCCGGATGTCACCTAGCGGCCGACCCTTCGCCAATCAACATTGTGGAGCAACTGTTCCTTCAAGGCGTGTTCCACCCTAAGAACGTGGCGGCGCTACTCGCGGAGAAAGGAGAAGAGCGGAAAATCGCTACCTTCGCCGTCTGCGACGCCCTCTACCACGAGACTTGTGCCCTTCTCCAACTCCATGAGAACCAAACACCACCACCCTTCGTCCCCATCACCTACCACCCGGACGACTCCAGGCAGACCTTCCGCTGCCACACCTGCTTCACCGGACCACTTCCTTGGAACCAGGCTACGACAACGGAACGGCATCCCCACGATCCAATTCGCGCGCCACCTTTGCAAGACGACAGGAACGAGACAGAGCCACCGACCGACGACGCCACATCACACGTCTACCTCTATTGCAACGTGATCTGGCTCTCAGAGTGCATAGCCCAAGCTCAAGCACATCTAGACCTCCTGACGCTTGACGACCACCGTCGCCCAAATTTCGAAAAGCTGTGGCTCAAGCTTCTACACTGTCGAATAGAGGTCATCAACCTAGCCGACAAAGCAGCCACAGCTCACATCAAACCATCAGCGGCGGCCATGCTAGACCTAGGCACACCTCACCCTACTGACGACGGCACACACACAGCACAATCCCGCCACCATCACGCATCCCTCCACCAAGGATCTATGACCATGCCCCCCATGGTGGCCCGCCCGGGAACGACAGCAGCGCGGTACCCCACGAGAGACCCACGCACGACCAGGGCCAAATCCCTGCAACTCCACCCATCTAACGTGATTGCCACGGCCACCCCAGTCAGCCTCGTCTTCCTAAACCCCGCCTACGCGGAGAACCAGGAGACCCAGCAAGCCCATCGGGACACTGCCCTGTCCGACGCCACGCAGACCCGCGCACCTTCCCACCTTCATCCAAGGCGATGGAGCCCAGCGGAACACCATTGGCATGCTACACCCGCATCCCCACAGACACCGGCGAGATCACCACCCTCTCGCCCACATTCCGCCCCACCCAAAGGAAAACACCAGCAGCTAACGAAGACAGGAGGATGACAACTCCACATGCTTGTCAGTCCAGGATGCCCAGAACAGCGGAATGCCCCGGATCAACCAAACCAGACATTGGGGAGAGAAAGAGGAACAGTTGAGGAGCACGTCTATCATCCAGCACAGGAGGAATAACCGCCCCCTGAACAACCTCCCAGAGGACAGGCACACCACTACCAGTTTGATGGCGATCCCATGGCTCCAGTCACTGCCTGGGTACAGACAACCCAACCGCCCCCACCAGCATTCCTTCCACCAGCCCCCCTGGGACCCCCAACAGAAGAAGCACGAGGAAGAGAACAGCTCCATCCCCCCCAGGAGCCAACCCACTTCCCCCACCACAAACACCAGTACAACCATCCACGCTAGAAGTGGGTCCAAGAGCGGGACATGGAATCCAACACCACCCAGGACCAGGGCTAGGGG
>JASANA010003447.1:0-10823 GCA_030248095.1 Ptycholaimellus sp. GST1_10 | reverse complement strand
TATGTCATCGTTCTTCGTTCGGTTAGTAGCTGGGATGCAATTCATAATACGAAATAAGCTTGTATAGGGAGTGTAAGCTTTAAGGTTGTGAAAGCTGTTGCTTCTGCTTTTTGCCAGTAAAAATTTGTAGGAACCCGCGGCAGTGCATCATGAGCATGGACATTCCGTCACCGCACTCTGAGGTGGGGAAATAAGGAATGATCCGGGTGTCTAACCAATATTCTAACCAATCCGGGTGCTATCAAATATTCATTAGCAAGTTTGATGATTTCACAAGACTAAAATGCTACAGCATGATAAGCTTATGAATTTTCAATCATCAAAAAGACAAGGCTAAAATGCTACAGCATGAGCAGCTTGTGAATGGTCAATCATCAAAAAGATCCTGACAAGGTGTAGCAAAATCGTGATTAATTTTGATTGAAATCATGTGCCATTTTAAGCAAAAATTTTGACATGTCCATTTCATTGCTATTGTTCCATCTACAAAATCCACTGATCATTCATAAGCAGGCGGCAATTTATGGCAGAATCCCTGTCACCCAAGATTATTTCAGTTTTTGCTTAAATGATTCGTGAACTTTACGAAATTATTTTGAAGCCTCAGAAAGAAGAAAAAACTTCAACGTTTAAGCGTGACTCAGATTAAAATCACAATTGATCATATCGAAAATGCTAGTACCGGGGGGGTAACGAAGTCTTCGTCTTTTTTAGTATAATAAACATATAATAAAAGGACGAAGACTTCGTTACCCCCCGGTAAAATTCAACTTTACCTTAACTAATTTTTTTTGAATTTAAAATTATTATTCCTAATATATTAACTTTTAATGAAATTTCAATGTCATCTTGACTAAAAATTTAAAAATACTCACTTAATTTAATTTTATGGCATTTAATTGTAGTTTAATCACTAGTGTTCTTTTTTATCTATCACTAGTTATTTTCCTCTTTGTGCCAAAATTGCCGCCTGCTTATGAATGATCAGTGGATTTTGTAGATGGAACAATAGCAATGAAATGGACATGTCAAAATTTTTGCTTAAAATGGCACATGATTTCAATCAAAATTAATCACGATTTTGCTACACCTTGTCAGGATCTTTTTGATGATTGACCATTCACAAGCTGCTCATGCTGTAGCATTTTAGCCTTGTCTAGATCTTGGCCATGTGGAAGACATATGAACTTCCCACATTAACAAGGCTTCAATGCTTTCAATAGCAAAAGTCCATCGTTTAGCGTTCATGTTTCTTTTATTCAATTTTATTACTATTTAGGAAAATAATTCAAAATTTGGAAAGTGTGGCCATCTTTAAGATAGGCTGTTAATTTACAAGCAACCACCTAAATTGTGATTGCCCATGCATAACTAGGGCGCTGTTGCCCTCTAAGACTCCATAAAGCTCTATCGTATTCCATGCAAGCTAACCTGCGCATCAGTTTAACTGCGCAGTTTGGGTTCATATTTGTCATTTTTTTGCAGGTTTTTTAGAATTTTCTAAATTTCTAGGGCCAAAATCAAAATTTCACGATTTTTGCCCTCGAGATCTCATTCCAAGCTTTCGATTGATGTATATATGTCCATGGTTTTATCCAATATCCAAGGCACTGAACCCCGTCACAGGCAACCACCCAAAAATTCGATTACCCATTCATAACTAGGGCGCTGTCGCGCCCTAGGACTAGGGCTCTCGCGCCCTAAGATTCAGTCCTATGACAACCTGAGCATCAATTTAAAAATGATGGCAGTGGAACTGTAAATCTGCGCAGTTTAGCTGTATTGAAACATTAGGTAAATGGGTAGACGACAGAATCGAGTCAAATCTCTTTTACAAACGTGAATTGATTGAGAAATTTTGCCAGAAAACTTATGCCACCAAAAATATCACAAGATGGACCAGAAAATTTCCTAAAACACGTAATTCTCCGATTTTTGAATTTTGCTTTAGTTCTAAAATGAGAACACTTCAAATTTAGCAATGT
This sequence comes from Ptycholaimellus sp. GST1_10, assembly GCA_030248095.1. Taxonomy (NCBI): domain Eukaryota; kingdom Metazoa; phylum Nematoda; class Chromadorea; order Chromadorida; family Chromadoridae; genus Ptycholaimellus; species Ptycholaimellus sp. GST1_10. The sequence continues at coordinate 8,838 of JASANA010003447.1, read as the reverse complement.
CCTGTTTTTGAACGTTTTTTGGAGGTTTTTTGGAGATTTCTAAAATTCTAAGGCCAAATTCAAAATTTCACGATTTTCGTCATCGAGATCTCATTGAGAGCTTTCGATTGATATATATATGTTATAGGTTTCATCCAATATCCAAGGCGCTGAACCTCGGGACATGCAACCACCCAAAAACTCGATCACCCATTCATAACTAGGGCGCTGTCGCGCCCTAGGATTAGCGCTCTGCATGCATCCCAATCCTCTTAAGACTACTTACATTCACGAAAAAACACTGCTAAATTATTTTCCTTCCCCTCCCACTAGCAATGTCCCAAAAGCTTAAAAAACAGGCGCCAACAGAATTGTCAATTAGGCGTCGTGGCGGCGGCGCTTCTCGTCCTATTTAAAAACGCTTCGCGTAAAAGTTTAAATCGTCTGGTTGGCTCACATTATGTTCGACGAATTCCAAAATGCTGGCATTCCAATTCAGAAGCGCGCAAAACTCGGAAAAACCCGTAGCCTAGCCTAACATCTTCCACCTTCATAAGAGAATAGTACCGGCTAAACGGGATGGCGAATCCAGTGTTCAAGTTCGCTTTCCGCATCCCCTGCACCGACTACGCCCACCTGGAGGAGGGCGGAACCTTCTACAAGCCCCAGCTCTACACCACCGTCATCCACGGCCTCAGCTGGGACTGGAAAGTCTGGTTCACTCCCAAAAGCACCGTCGCCGGTGTCAGGCTCAGCAAAACAGTGGATGGAGTGAAGCGCCTGGAAGCTCGACTGGCCAGGGTCGCACTGCGCTGGGAAGAGCAGGAAGCTTGGGAGCGGGAAACTGCCGGCATCAGCCGAGTCTTCGCAGAAGCAGGAAAACCGACAACCGGCTGGGGCATTTGCATCAATCTGAAGAAGAATCCGAGCAAGGAACAAGTGCTGCTGGGCGAAATTGAGCTGGAAATCGATGCAGAAGAGCTGAAGCCGCTCAAGCTCCTGCCGGAGGTCACCAGGGCCGCCAAGGAGCCTGAGCTTATTCGTCGTCTCCTGGACAAGGTTCAGTTCTTGAATGCTTGAGTATTTTGAATAAAGACTGTCTGTCCTCAGCTGGAAGTAAAGGAGGAGGAGGGCACGGTGGAGCTGTGCTGCCAGGACGGCGTCTCTCTCTGGCCAGTCATCAGCAACCTCGCCGCCATGTCCACCTATTTCGAGGAGCTCAAGAAAAAGCATACAAAGGCACCTACAATAAATTTCAGTCTAGGTCAATTGAGAAAACTTGATTTTTTTTCTCCAGGAGCCGGTGAATCTACAGGCCTACGACATGAGCCTGGTGCGGATCATCCTCAAAGCCATCTACACCGTCGAAGTGCCTGAGGAGCTGTTCCAGCTCTCCTGGGCTCGACTGGTCGAATTTTTTCCCTTTCCTTCTTTTAAGCTATTGAGAGGCAATCAATAGATAAGTTTTGCTCGAAATGGTTGTACTTATGAAGTGACAATCATAATTTTTTGGCTCCGTGTCAACGATCGTACAAAACTAAATTCGTTTTTGGGTGACCTTTTTTGACTCATTTAGTTATTTCTTTTTCGAAGTTGCAAAATACAAAACTTGCACTATAAAATTGCATTTTTAAAGACTTTCTCAAAAACATTTAAAACATTTTTAAAGACTGTCTAGTTTTGAAAAAAAATAAATTAAAAATAATCCGAAATTTGAGGTAAACGCTGCCTATCTGGTGCGCAAGCTGACGCCACTCAACGAAGCAGATCTAGTGCAGGCCATTCAGCGGGTAAGACTATCGCTGAGTAAGCTCTGAACTCAGGTCGGATCTTTGAGTGCCTGGTGATGAAGTTCTCCGGTGAGGTGGGGGCTCGGGAGCAGTTGGAGACCTGGCGTTTTGCCAACCAGCACGGGATGTCCATCCTAGCCAATCTCGCCTTCACTGCCCTCACCAACTGTCCGGCCGAGCTTTGTTCAGAACAGTTGCTGGGCCAGCAATTTCCAAATTGACGGCAGTATGGCTGCAGATCGGGTGGAGGGAGTGCCGCGAAAAGAGCTAGTCGAGGTGTTGGACGGAGTGGAAGCTCGTCTCCGTGTCAAAGAGAGTTTCTAGTCAATGCCAGGGATTGAAGTCAGGTTTTTGATCGTTATGGTGAAAATTTGCCGATTTTAGTGGTAAGAGACATTTTTGCCTTCAGCCAGTTCACTTTGTTTTCATCCGATGACGTTCACTTTGCAATTACAGAGCCTAAAGGGTATTGTTTCTTTTTCGAAGGAGCAGACCTGGAACTTTTCGTGAGCTAAGATAATTTCATTCTCAGCATCCAGCTTTCCTGGAAAAGAGCATGTCTTTCCAAAAGAGAATGCAACGAGCAAAAGGATAATGAGAAGAGTACAAAAGAAGAAGAGTACAGCAAATATAATAAATGGTACCATCGGCAAGCCGAAAGTAAGCTCTTTTCTCCCAAAAAACAATTGCCCCGAGTGTAAAGTCAAGGAAAATTCCCACCTACGAGTGGAATCTGCTTGTGGGGCATCTGCATTATGTTTTCGCGCGCAGTTCAAGAACTTTTTTCATGCGCGCTCAAACAAAATACAGGCGACACAGCAGATTCCACTCGTAGGTGGGAAATTTCCTTGACTTTACACTCGGGGCAATTGTTTTTTTGGGAGAAAAGAGCTTACTTTCGGCTTGCCGATGGTTCCATTTATTTCCTCAACTTTTAAGATACAAAAAAACGCATTTTTGTTATTCATTAAAATCATTTTAATTTTAATTTATGTTCTTTGTTTTTATTATTGCTTTTTATTTTTTCCAATTTAAATTTTTGGGAGAATTTTTCTCCCGATTTTTGGGAGAAAAACTTCCTTGGCCATACACTCGGAAAATTCGATTTTTGGGAGAAAAATTTCCTTGGCCATACACTCTGAAAATTCGATTTTTGGGAGAAAAGAGCATTACTTTCAGCTTGCCGATGGTACCAGATATTTCTTCTACATTAAAAGTCGTGCAAAATAAAAATCAGATCAGATTAACTTTGCCAGCTTTGAACCCAATAGGCTCAGCCATAAGGCAGTCGTTCAACCATTACACCACAGGGGCGCCTGGATTTGTTAAGGGAGTAGTTTATTAGTTTCATGCAAATCTGCGCAGTTGAGCATTGTGTTCAAGTAAAGGGGGGATATGGAATGAATACCTACTCTCGTTCATTAGCAGATGCGAAGCAGCAGCAGGGCATCAGCAGCAGGGCAGCAGCAGGAGTTCGGACGGCAACTTTTTTCTTGATTTTCTCCTTGAACAATATGAATTTTTGAGCATTTCTCGCGAGCAATGGCCAATTCGTTGATGCTCTTTCCAATGCAAAAAGAATTAAAGCAATCGGTGGCTTATACCAGCCGCTAGAGCCTTTATCATTTTTAAGATCTAGCATTGGCCCTCGATTATGACACCTGGGTCGAAAAGAGGGCCTGGGCGCTGACGGTCGCTGCGCTCCCTCACGCCAGGCCAATCTGCTGTCCCTTTCTTTCGGCAGGATTGTCAAGCAGTTGGATAAATTTATAAAAATCAATAGCATTTAAAGGCCCGCATCTCAGCCACGTTTTGTTGCTAAATTCTACCAAAAATAACTATGGCAGCACTTTTACATTGAAAATTACTGATATACTAGCAATTGGCCTGGCGCGAGGGAGCAAAGTGACCGTCAGCGCCCAGGCCCTCTTTTCGACCCAGGTGTATGTTTTGAGGGTTAATGCTAGATCTTGAAATTGATAAGGCTCCTGCTCCTCACAGAAGAATCCAATCGCTCTGATTCTTTTTGCAGTGGAAAGGGCATCCTCGAATTAGCCTACACTCGCGAGAAACTGCCGAAAAGTTCACAATTTGGTATAGAAAAATGAAAAACAAAGTGCCGTCCGAACTCCTGCTGCCCTGCTGCCCTGCTGCCCTGCTGCCCTGCTGCCCTGCTGCTGCTGCTTCGCATCTGCTAATGAACGAGAGTAGGTATTCAATTTATCCCCCCCACCCCCCTCTCCGGTCCTTGGGCTTCAGGTATTCATTTAAAGTCATAGCCCTTCAATTGACCAGTCCAGCATAGGCACCAGTGGTGTAGTGGTGTAAGCGGGCCGGTGGCTGGTTGTATCTGGCAGGTTCGAATCCTTCTCGTGAATAAAGTTTATTTTTTGTATATTTGAAGTTGAGGAAATAGCTGGTACCATCGGCAAGCCAAAAGTAAAGATCATCGATTCCCTCGAGTGTAATGGAAAGAATATATCAAATTTAATTTTTTTTGCATGATTTTTAACTTTCCAAAATCGTTTTTTTAGCTAAATGGTGTCTTATTCGTTTAAGCAAAAAAATTAAAACAACAATTAGAAGAAAAAAAATTGATACAAGTCTTTTTTATGTTTAAAGTTGAGGAAATAAATGGTACCATCGGCAAGCCGAAAGTAAGCTCTTTTCTCCCAAAAAAACAAATGCCCCGAGTGTAAAGTCAAGGAAATTTCCCTACTACGAGTGGAATCTGCTGTGTCACCTGTATTTTGTTTGAGCGCGCCTGAAAAGAGCTCTTGAACTGCGCGCGAAAACAAAATGCAGATGCCCCACAAGCAGATTCCACTCGTAGTAGGGAAATTTCCTTGACTTTACACTCGGGGCATTTGTTTTTTTGGGAGAAAAGAGCTTACTTTCGGCTTGCCGATGGTACCATTTATAAAACAGATTGAAAGGTATAAAAATTGTGTCAAACTGGGTTGCTGCCTTTTAATATTTGAAATGAAATGTAAGCAGAAAGAGAGTAAACATTCACATGGGCTCACAAGACTGATATATTTGAATAGAGACCCCAAAGGTTGGGGGTCAAAGGCCGATCCCAGAGGCAGTGCAATACTGGGCCAACCCGTGGCAGAAGGGAAGCAAGCCTCCACATTCCGCCTGTTCACAATAGACCCCCAAAGGTTGGGGGTCAAAGGCCGATCCCAGAGGCAGTGCAATACTGGGCCAACCCGTGGCAGAAGGGAAGCAAGCCTCCACATTCCGCCTGTTCACAATAGACCCCCAAAGGTTGGGGGTCAAAGGCCGATCCCAGAGGCAGTGCAATACTGGGCCAACCCGTGGCAGAAGGGAAGCAAGCCTCCACATTCCGCCTGTTCACAAAAATCAGATAATCTCATTGTCCCCAATAGGGGACGTATCAGAGATTAAGCTGATAAGAACAGATTGGCCTGGCGCGAGGGAGCGAAGCGACCGTCAGCGCCCAGGCCCTCTTTTCGACCCAGGTGTATGTTTTGAGGGTTATTGCCAGATCTCAAAATTGATAAGCGTTTTTCTCATCCCAGATAGCACCGATTGCACTGATTTTTGCTGCAATGGAAAGGGCAACATCGAATTATGGGGGGTACTCGCGAAAAGCAGCATAAAAGTTTGGATTTGATGGAGAAAATTGAAAAAAAAGTTGCCGTCCAAACTCCTGCCCTGCTGCCCTGCTGCCCTGCTGCTTCGCATCTGCTAATGAACGAGAGTAGGTATTCATTTCATCCCCCCACCCTTTCCCCTCATCCTTTAGCCTCAATATGTATTGCTTATTTATAAACCTTCAGTTATATATTATGCCATATGCGCCAGTGGTGTAGTGGTGCAAGCGGTTGGCTGCTGGATCTGACTGATGGGTTCGAAACCTTCTCCAGCATAACTTTTATTTTTCTAAAATTTAAAGTTGGAAATAACCAGTACCATCGGGAAGCCAAAAGTAAAGCTATTTTCTCCCAAAAAATCGAGTGTAAAACTAAAATAATTTCCCAAAAATTTTTGTTTCCCGAAAATTTTGCATGTTTTAATTTTCAAAACTTTCTTTATTTTAATTTTATTTCACTAATTTATTTATTATTTTGTTTTATTTATTTATCTAAAAAATTTTAACTTAAAATATAAACAACAATAAAGAATAAAGTACATAAATTGACATAATTTAATTTTTGTATATTTAAAGTTGAGGAAATATCTGGTACCATCGGCAAGCCGAAAGTAAAGCTCTTTTCTCCCAAAAATCGACTGCCCCGAGTATAAAGCCAAAGAAATTTTCCTACTACTAATGGAATCTGCTGTGTCATCTGTATTTTGTTTGAGCGCGCATGAAAAGAGTCCTGGAACTGCGCGCGAAAACAAAATGCAAATGCCCCACAAGCAGATTCCATTAGTAGTAGGAAAATTTCTTTGGCTTTATACTCGGGGCAGTCGATTTTTGGGAGAAAAGAGCTTTACTTTCGGCTTGCCGATGGTACCAGGTATACTACACTTTGATCTTAGCCAAAAGGCCGAGAAGCGATGCCTTCTCTATTCTTTTCCCCTTCTTATTCTTTTTCAACCACCTCAGCCCCCTAGGTTAAGTTTCGAAACGCGCAGTTGGATCGATTGGTTGCCTCTTTCCTTCTTCTATGTCTACACGTAGACAGATGTACACTGCACTGTATTAAATCACCTTTCAGCATTCAAACTGTAAAAAGATTCCTGTCCAAAATTTTTGAATTAATTGAACATTTTGTTGCTGCTTATCGAACACAACTCAAATATACGATGAGGTAACGAAAAATAAGCTGGAAAGTTTTTGCCGCATGTCAAAAGATATATTAGTTGATTGAATCAGGGGCTCAATGCAAATCTTTTACAAATTTGCCTCACGTTTGCCATCGATTCTAGAGGCCTCAGTGCCTTCGGTGAAAAGCGGAATTAATAAGAAATGAGTGTTCTTAGGGCAAACTGAGCCTCGGGAGTTTTTGTTTGGGGTTCATAGGGAAAAGAAGGGACGGGTTTGTCGGTTATTACCCAACGTATTCAGGTACAACCAGTCTCGCCCTCTATCAGAGCGGCTGAGAGCCCTGAATATTCTTTGGAAAACGCTCTATGCTCCGTGCACAGAGCATATTTATCTAACCATCCAATGGTTGTAAATGTAAACATTCAAAGGAACATTCAAAGGGTGGTCTTGTTTTTAGATTCAATTCTTTCTTTCTTTCTTATTTTTCATCCGCAAAGCGGGGACAAATAGATCAGCATCACTGGTGATCTAAGAAAAGGAGAGATTGGATCAATGCGGTGGCGGTGGGTTCATTGCATGTCTGGAGGTAGTAGGGCCCAGTGTTGGGTAAACGTAAACGGCGCGAACGGAAAACGCAATTAACCAATGGAAAAATGAGAGGCACTAAACGGATCTCACTGGTTTAATGCATGGAAAACGTATAAATTTTGAGATGGAAAAAACGTAATGCAAATGGATGGAAAAACGGAATTTTTGCATTTACCATAAATGCCTATAGCCCTTCTCTGCACTGCACCTCAGGTTGTGCCCTTTTCTGGTGCCTTGCAAGGTCATGCGTGACACCTTTTGTGTGATTATGGGCCTTCTGGCTTCCCTCACTTTTCTGCCCCTGCCTGAATCATACCACTGCAAAATCTATGGTGCTATCTTGTGTTGCCTTCTCGAGGCAGTGGCACTTGAAATTGGAAGTGGGCCTGTAAAAATAAAATTGTCACTGAAAGAAGCTGTAGACGCCTTCTGTGCGAGTCCAGAAACTGCGCATTTGTGCTTTCTATCCCTGAATGAGGTTCCCTAAGTGTTACGATGTACCGCACGCTTTTAATGACACCTGTGTGTTGAAGAGTGAGGGTAAGATGGGTGTGGACAAAAAGAATGCAGCCTGGTCCGCTCTGCCAGTTGGCTGGATAGGCTCTAAGCCTGCAGGCGTCGTCGTTTCTGTTTGTGGTCTCACACTGCCATGTTACCTGTTTCAAGTCTCCCAGAAGAGCTCCAGTTTCAAGGAAGAAAATTTGTTGGCATGGGTAAATGCAACTTGTAAATGTAAACACACGGATCTAGAAACTTTCAGAAAACGCATGGAAAACGGAACGCATGTAAATGGCAGAAAAAATCGGACCAACTAAATGTAAATGGGCATAAACGGAAAATCCCGTTTTGTTTTGCATGTGCCCAACACTGGTAGGGCCCGCAGGTGGTTCAGGAAGACCCGCCGCGTCCCGCCAGCAGCCTCGGCCGTCAGACGTCGCCACCACAGCCCCGCCCTCGCCGGCCAGAACACCTGCCTTCCTGCACTGCTACTGCCTCTTTCCACGAAATGGTGGCTTCCTCGCAGGCCAGAGTTGATAAAGGGGAAGAATATGGGGCACCCATGCAGCTTTTCCTGGGCAGCCTGAGAAGGTGCTTCATGGGGGTCTCGGTGCAGGAGGCAAAGTTTAAAGCATCTGTGAATGAGCTGAAGGTCGGCAATGAGCCTGCGCCTTGCCAGGGACTCAAGGTTGAGGGCAGCTAGCCTACCTGCGTAGCCTCCAATTGGGTTTGCTAGGCGGCAGCGGCGGAAGATGAACTTAGTGAACTTCCTCTGTACTTTCTCCACTCGCTCAGTCTCAGAGGCGCTGCTAGGGGACCAGAGCGGACTCGCGTACTCCAGGATGGGGCGGGCATAGGTTGAGAAGGCTTTGGATAGTAGTTTGGGTGAGTTTGCATTGAGACATTTTTTCAACAGATGGAATAAATACAATGCAATAAATATGGGCAATTATTCCGAATATGGTTGACAGATCCAGCATTCAAATCAGATGCATTTAAAATCATCAAACGCATTAAACATGAGATGAAAAATGAGAGGTTTGGGTAAGCGACCCGTTCTCAAGGTCAGTCAGTCGACGGTCGACGGACAGATGGAATGGAGTCCTCCAGGATGATGCAGTCCGTCGCTTCCGCCGCCAAAAGCACGTACGGCGCCATGCCCGCATTGATTTGACAGATATTCAAATTCTGGGAACCCTTTAATTAATTTGTGTTTGATAAGTAGACATTTTTCTTTGTTTC
>JASANA010003445.1:0-57088 GCA_030248095.1 Ptycholaimellus sp. GST1_10 | reverse complement strand
CAGCCACCTTGTGTTTGGCTTAAACTCAAGGTATGGATAGACCTGCGTCGAGCCACCTGGGATTTGAATCGAACACTTGGTTTGGGCAGACTTGCATAGAGTTCAGGGTTTGGGTAATATTCTGGGTTGGGATGGATGTGTTTGCCCACCTTGGGTTTGGTTCAAAGTCTAGGTATGGATAGACCTGCGTCGAGCCACCATGGTTTTAGGTCGAACACTTGGCTTGGATGGACTTGTGTCCAGCCACCTTGTGTTTGGCTTAAACTCAAGGTATGGATAGACCTGCGTCGAGCCACCTGGGGATTTGAATCGAACACTTGGTTTGGGCAGACTTGCATAGAGTTCAGGGTTTGGATAATATTCTGGGTTGGGATGGATGTGTTTGCCCACCTTGGGTTTGGTTCAAAGTCTAGGTATGGATAGACCTGCGTCGAGCCACCATGGTTTTAGGTCGAACACTTGGCTTGGATGGACTTGTGTCCAGCCACCTTGTGTTTGGCTTAAACTCAAGGTATGGATAGACCTGCGTCGAGCCACCTGGGATTTGAATCGAACACTTGGTTTGGGCAGACTTGCATAGAGTTCAGGGTTTGGATAATATTCTGGGTTGGGATGGATGTGTTTGCCCACCTTGGGTTTGGTTCAAAGTCTAGGTATGGATAGACCTGCGTCGAGCCACCATGGTTTTAGGTCGAACACTTGGCTTGGATGGACTTGTGTCCAGCCACCTTGTGTTTGGCTTAAACTCAAGGTATGGATAGACCTGCGTCGAGCCACCTGGGATTTGAATCGAACACTTGGTTTGGGCAGACTTGCATAGAGTTCAGGGTTTGGATAATATTCTGGGTTGGGATGGATGTGTTTGCCCACCTTGGGTTTGGTTCAAAGTCTAGGTATGGATAGACCTGCGTCGAGCCACCATGGTTTTAGGTCGAACACTTGGCTTGGATGGACTTGTGTCCAGCCACCTTGTGTTTGGCTTAAACTCAAGGTATGGATAGACCTGCGTCGAGCCACCTGGGATTTGAATCGAACACTTGGATTGGGCAGACTTGCATAGAGTTCAGGGTTTGGGTAATATTCTGGGTTGGGATGGATGTGTTTGCCCACCTTGGGTTTGGTTCAAAGTCTAGGTATGGATAGACCTGCGTCGAGCCACCATGGTTTTAGGTCGAACACTTGGCTTGGATGGACTTGTGTCCAGCCACCTTGTGTTTGGCTTAAACTCAAGGTATGGATAGACCTGCGTCGAGCCACCTGGGATTTGAATCGAACACTTGGTTTGGGCAGACTTGCATAGATTTCAGGGTTTGGATCATATTCTGGGTTGGGATGGATGTGTTTGCCCACCTTGGGTTTGGTTCAAAGTCTAGGTATGGATAGACCTGCGTCGAGCCACCATGGTTTTAGGTCGAACACTTGGCTTGGATGGACTTGTGTCCAGCCACCTTGTGTTTGGCTTAAACTCAAGGTATGGATAGACCTGCGTCGAGCCACCTGGGATTTGAATCGAACACTTGGTTTGGGCAGACTTGCATAGAGTTCAGGGTTTGGATAATATTCTGGGTTGGGATGGATGTGTTTGCCCACCTTGGGTTTGGTTCAAAGTCTAGGTATGGATAGACCTGCGTCGAGCCACCATGGTTTTAGGTCGAACACTTGGCTTGGATGGACTTTTGTCCAGCCACCTTGTGTTTGGCTTAAACTCAAGGTATGGATAGACCTGCGTCGAGCCACCTGGGATTTGAATCGAACACTTGGTTTGGGCAGACTTGCATAGAGTTCAGGGTTTGGGTCATATTCTGGGTTGGGATGGATGTGTTTGCCCACCTTGGGTTTGGTTCAAAGTCTAGGTATGGATAGACCTGCGTCGAGCCACCATGGCTTTAGGTCGAACACTTGGCTTGGATGGACTTGTGTCCAGCCACCTTGTGTTTGGCTTAAACTCAAGGTATGGATAGACCTGCGTCGAGCCACCTGGGATTTGAATCGAACACTTGGTTTGGGCAGAGTTTGTTAGAGTTAAGGGGTTGGGGGATTTTCTTGGTTGGGATGGATGTGTTTGCCCACCTTGGGTTTGGTTCAAAGTCTAGGTATGGATAGACCTGCGTCGAGCCACCATGGCTTTAGGTCAAACACTTGGCTTGGATGGACTTTTGTCCAGCCACCTTGTGTTTGGCTTAAACTCAAGGTATGGATAGACCTGCGTCGAGCCACCTGGGATTTGAATCGAACACTTGGTTTGGGCAGACTTGCATAGAGTTCAGGGTTTGGGTCATATTCTGGGTTGGGATGGATGTGTTTGCCCACCTTGGGTTTGGTTCAAAGTCTAGGTATGGATAGACCTGCGTCGAGCCACCATGGCTTTAGGTCGAACACTTGGCTTGGATGGACTTGTGTCCAGCTACCTTGTGTTTGGCTTAAACTCAAGGTATGGATAGACCTGCGTCGAGCCACCTGGGATTTGAATCGAACACTTGGTTTGGGCAGACTTGCATAGAGTTCAGGGTTTGGGTCATATTCTGGGTTGGGATGGATGTGTTTGCCCACCTTGGGTTTGGTTCAAAGTCTAGGTATGGATAGACCTGCGTCGAGCCACCATGGTTTTAGGTCGAACACTTGGCTTGGATGGACTTGTGTCCAGCCACCTTGTGTTTGGCTTAAACTCAAGGTATGGATAGACCTGCGTCGAGCCACCTGGGATTTGAATCGAACACTTGGTTTGGGCAGACTTGCATAGAGTTCAGGGTTTGGGTCATATTCTGGTTTGGGATGGATGCGTTTGCCCACCTTGGGTTTGGTTCAAAGTCTAGGTATGGATAGACCTGCGTCGAGCCACCATGGTTTTAGGTCGAACACTTGGCTTGGATGGACTTGTGTCCAGCCACCTTGTGTTTGGCTTAAACTCAAGGTATGGATAGACCTGCGTCGAGCCACCTGGGATTTGAATCGAACACTTGGTTTGGGCAGACTTGCATAGAGTTCAGGGTTTGGATAATATTCTGGGTTGGGATGGATGTGTTTGCCCACCTTGGGTTTGGTTCAAAGTCTAGGTATGGATAGACCTGCGTCGAGCCACCATGGCTTTAGGTCGAACACTTGGCTTGGATGGACTTGTGTCCAGACACCTTGTGTTTGGCTTAAACTCAAGGTATGGATAGACCTGCGTCGAGCCATTTGGGATTTGAATCGAACACTTGGTTTGGGCAGACTTGCATAGAGTTCAGGGTTTGGATCATATTATGGGTTGGGTGTTTGCCCACCTTGGGTTTGGTTCAAAGTCTAGGTATGGATAGACCTGCGTCGAGCCACCATGGCTTTAGGTCGAACACTTGGCTTGGATGGACTTTTGTCCAGCCACCTTGTGTTTGGCTTAAACTCTAGGTATGGATAGACCTGCGTCGAGCCACCTGGGATTTGAATCGAACACTTGGTTTGGGCAGACTTGCATAGAGTTCAGGGTTTGGATCATATTCTGGGTTGGGATGGATGTGTTTGCCCACCTTGGGTTTGGTTCAAAGTCTAGGTATGGATAGACCTGCGTCGAGCCACCATGGCTTTAGGTCGAACACTTGGCTTGGATGGACTTTTGTCCAGCCACCTTGTGTTTGGCTTAAACTCAAGGTATGGATAGACCTGCGTCGAGCCACCTGGGATTTGAATCGAACACTTGGTTTGGGCAGACTTGCATAGAGTTCAGGGTTTGGGTCATATTCTGGGTTGGGATGGATGCGTTTGCCCACCTTGGGTTTGGTTCAAAGTCTAGGTATGGATAGACCTGCGCCGAGCCACCATGGCTTTAGGTCGAACACTTGGCTTGGATGGACTTTTGTCCAGCCACCTTGTGTTTGGCTTAAACTCAAGGTATGGATAGACCTGCGTCGAGCCACCTGGGATTTGAATCGAACACTTGGTTTGGGCAGACTTGCATAGAGTTCAGGGTTTGGGTCATATTCTGGGTTGGGATGGATGTGTTTGCCCACCTTGGGTTTGGTTCAAAGTCTAGGTATGGATAGACCTGCGCCGAGCCACCATGGCTTTAGGTCGAACACTTGGCTTGGATGGACTTTTGTCCAGCCACCTTGTGTTTGGCTTAAACTCAAGGAAAAAGACCTGCGTCGAGCCACCTGGGATTTGAATCAAACACTTGGTTTGTTTGGGCAGACTTGCATAGAGTTCTGGGTATGGGTCTTGCTTTGAGCCCCCAATGCACCTTTTTCACCTCCATCACACACTATGCCTAGCTCTAAACTATATATCATCTCCCCACCTTATCCAAATAACTTCCCAGCAGAAGCTACAAAGCGAGATATTGTAGAGTCCAGGTCTAGTTGCAAGTTTCATTCAAAACGTACCCTTTGTCAACTTGTTTCAACGAATAAAAGCCCATTATAAGCTGACAGCATAGACAGCCCGATCAGAGAATGTATATAGTCCGCCAATAAGAAGAAAAGCGTGGTCAATTCTTGGGCTTAGTATGCCACCAGTACCAGCGGTCGTTGTGCTTTCGCACCTGCTCCATCTCTTTCGGACTCATGCGCAGCACAGAGCCGATAGCCTTCAGCATATGCCCCTTCCCTGCTCACAGCGCTCACCTCTTATTCCTTCACACCGTCGCCAGTCAGGGTCTATACCTTCTGCCGACTCGCATAGCATGTATTGCATGAGGACGTTGCGGAGGTACTCCAGGTTGGCGCCCTCTGTTCGCAGTCCCAAGCGGCCGTCAGATTGCCGCAGCTGCTCCTTCAGGGCTTCCAGGGTTTCCACGTGCCTGCACAGATCCTCACTTGAGACCGCTAGCGGAGGCTGAGGGAGGAGTGACCGGAGTTCCTTGGTGACGGCGGCGTGTTGGAGGTCCCTGAGCGCGGATTCCTGCTCGTGCACCTTCCGACGCAGCTCCGCCAGCTCCTTGTCCTTCTGAAAGGGCGGACGGGAGGTTTTACGATGCTGCTACCATGCTAGTGCAAAGAAGCCACCTTGTGAATCTCTTGTGCATAGTAGACACTGTGGTTTTCCTCGTTTATGGGCAGTTGGAGCTCTACCCTTCGAGACTCCCCTAAGCTCTTCACGGAGTCTGGAGACTGCGGCCCGCTGCTCCCCTCTCGTTTCAGCGCAGCCCTAGGGTACGCTCTCTTTACTCCCATTTTTGCTAGTTTATCTGCCAAGCAGAGCATTGAGCTGAAAAATTAACTTGGAGGATGTGGCAGTGGGATCTGTGGGCGGGACTTGAGCCAGTTCGTGCACTGGCAGATGGTGCAGGGAGGCAATGATTGTTCTGCAAACTCACTGATTTGAGGCAGGGTGCGGAAAGAAGAGGCCGAGAGCACCTGGCAGTCTGGAGCTCCTGCTCTTTTTCCGCCAGGACGGCAAGCGTTCGCTCTCGCAACTTCGTCATCTCCGCCTCCATCTCAAGCCAAGGAGGTGCTCAGAAAGCCTCGTCCTCAACGGAGTCTTGACAGACCTCAACAAGACGAGCATCGGCGACCGCTTGCTGTTCACTCCTCTGCGTCTCCAGAGCAGCCTCCAAGCGCTCCATGGCCGCCGTCTGCTCCTCCTTCTCCTTCTGGCAAAACTAAGAGGCTGAGTGGAAGGTTAGGAGGAAGGGGAAAGAAAAAGCCTGGTGGGCGGCGATGGCATCGGCAGTCCGCTGCTCTTGAACGGCTAGCTTTTGCTGCAGACTGGCCACCACGCAGCGGAGGTGGGCTTCCGACTCCGACTCACCCTAGACAGGAGGATATTGGTTGAGCAGGGGGAAGAGGAGGAGGGTGGGAGTGGGAGACTTTGGGTGCTTCCTCCTTGGGGGCGGCCCTGCTCTTGAGGACGGCCTGAGCTTTGAGCTTGTACTTTTCGTACTCGTCACGAACTGCGTCCAGTTCTGCTCGACATCTGCTGTGACTGTCCGGCGCCGAAGGCGAGGCTAGGCCCAGCAATTCTGCAGCACTACCTCCACTTCTCATGCCTTTCAAATTCAACCAAGAAGGTATGAGAAATTGTTGACAAATTAAATGATTTCGAAGCATTTTTTAGTTATTTGCTTTCTGATAATTTTATGCCGAACAAGGTATTCTCGGCTGTTGCCAAGATGCGCGGCCTTTGTTCCAGATAATAAGCTAAGCAATTCCTTTTAACTGCTTTAAGATACTGCCGCAGCAAATGTATCTGCCAAATCTAAGCTGAGTTTATTGAAAAACCAGTAATTTACGGATGTTCGAAATTTTGAAACATCAAGATTTTAGGTTCTTGACTATAAATCAAGAAATAATAAATGTGTCGAAATAAATGTTCAATATATCACCATAAGAGACGTACATGCCAAAATTCAACTGATTTCATTGAAAAACCATCAATTTATGGATGTTCAAATTTTTGAAACATCAAGAATTTAGGTTTTTGGCCATAAACTGAGAAATAACAAATATTTCGGAAATTCCTTTTGCCAGCTTCAAGATACCATTTCGACGGACGTACCTGCCAAAAACCAGCCAATTTCGTTGAAAAACCAGTGATTTATGAATTTTCGTACTTTGAAACATCAAAAAATTGAGTTTTGGGCAAAAATCGAAAAATTACGTCAAGCCCAAAAAATGGCCTGGAGATATCACCCAGGCGGACTTTCATGCAAAAAATCAGCCAATTTCGTTGAAAAACCAGTGATTTATGAATTTTAGTAGTTTGAAACATCAAAAACTTGAGTTTTGGACGAAAATCGAAAAATTACGCCAAGCCCAAAAAATGGCCTGGAGATACCACCTAGGCGGACTTTCATGCAAAAAATCAGCCAATTTCGTTGAAAAACCGCGGAGGCCCGGCCCTGGACAGACATATATATATATATATGCGGACAGACGGACGCAAAAATGGGGTAACTGGTTAAGCTGGCCTTGGCCGCCCGCCGCTTCGGGCAGGGCGCCAGAGCTCCTCCGGCCTCCGGGCACGGGTGCTACGGCCCCTACGCTTCGCCTAGCATGCTTCGCATGCTAGGCTACGCTGCGGGGCCTCCGCACCCATGCCCTCCGGCCTCCGGAGCTCTGACTGCCCTGCCCTCCGCGGCAGGCGGCCGTCGGCCGCGCAAAAAGTTGGACATTAGTTTCTGCTACGCAATCAATATGAGGCCATAAGAAGGTAAATGGAAAGCAAAAACCATAAATGTCAATATGAGCAGGCTGAGGCGGCATTTTGGGCAATACTTGGGCGATGCTGCGGAGACGAGCCTCAATTGCTGGCCAACTCCGATCCTCCGTTTCCAACCGCCTCTCCGCCAATTCTTCTTCCACTTGACTCAACCTTGCCTGCATATCATTTCCTTTCTCCATCACTCACACTGAATGCGCCTCCTTCGACTTTGGCATTTACCTTCAGCTTGGGCAGTGAAGCTTCGGCAAGGGCCTTCTCCCGCTCCTTCTCTCCTACCAGGGCACTCAGCTCGGAGATCTTCGCTTCCAGATCTGGACCCAAGATCCTGGTCATCTTTGAGAGTGTAGTAGGCCATGGATACCTTTGATGCGAAGCTCCCAGCGCTGGTTCTCCTCGCTCTCTGCTCTCGCCCGCTTCGCCAACGCCTCCGACACTGACGCCTCTTTTGCCTAGCCAATAGCCTGGCCCTTCATCTATCAGTGTGGGGCTGGAAGAGAAGGCGAACCTGAGCCTCGGCCAACTGGAGCTCCAAATCGCGAGCTTTCAGCAGCTCCAGCTCCTGGCGTCGATTCTCTTCTCGCACCAGCTTCAGCTCTTGCCGTAAACTCTCCGCCATGTCCTGCCGCACCTCCTTTTCTCACCAATGGCATCTTTTGGGAGGAGATGAGGAAGTAAACGTGAGCATGCTGGGGCTCCTCGTCCTTCTTGGCCAGCTGTAGCTTGAGCTCTTCCATCTCCGTCTTCAGGTGCTCATTGGCCATCCGCTGCGCCGTCGTCTCCGCCTCAACCTCCCTCCACCTCCCTCCCACTCTCCCAAACTACTAAGTCCCCCCACCTGGAGCTGTGAAATGACGGCCCCGTGGTCACTGTCCGCACCTTCTCTCTCCGTTTGTGCCTTCCAGGATGTGGGTATGATGGAGCAGTGATGGAGGATGAGGATGAGGGAGAACCTGACGCAGACGTGCCTGAGCCTCGTTGAGGCGCTGGGTGAGGAGAGTCTCGCTCCGCTTCCATTCGATCCGCTCCCGTTCGTACTCCTCCGCCGCCGCCTTCTTCTCCGCCTCCAACTCTCTCCTCTTTTCCCAGCTTTCCCTAACAGCACATGCTGACCTGGAGCTGTCTCTTCTCCGTTTGATAGCCGGTCTCTAGGTCTGCCTTGGCCCTCGCTACCGAATTCAAGGCCCGCTGCAGCTTGCCCACCTTCTCCGCCATCTTCTCCTTCAGTTCACCAGTTCCATGGCCATGTGAAGGGGGCAGGAAGTGAAGGAGGGAGACGTGGTGGAGAAGGGAAGCGGAGGAGGACTCAGCCTCCGATTCGGTCTCCAGGGGGGCGCTGGTGGTGGTCGCATCACTTTCATGGCCAGTTTCATCGCCCCCTTCCTCCTCTTCGTCCTCCCCCTCCCTCTCCAGGGCCCGGAAACTCTCCAGCAGCAGCTTGTACTCCTCCTTCAAGCGTCGGTGCGCCGGAACCACTCCTCAAATCCTCCATTCTTCAATGTCTATTTTATTCTACTCCGCCGCGAGATGGGAATGAAAGGAGGACTGACTTTGCAAGCGCTCCTCATACTTGCGAAGCTTCGTCTCCGCCTCTTCACAGCGGCGCTGGAGGTCCGTGGCGCTGCCGCCGAGGGAGGCGGACAATTTTCCCAACATCCCCAGCCCCTTCTGCCCTGCTCTACCAGCAGACCTCCAGTCTGAGCCACATGTGAGAGGATTAAGCTGTTCCCAATCCTGCTATTGACAGTGGCAGTGGGACTGGCACGTGTAAGAACCGCCTTCACGCTTTACCAGCTTCAATATGTACCATCAATGCAGAATCAAAACTGCGCAGAAAAAATGGGGCTCATTCGCGAGACAGTCAGTTTTTGATTTTTGAATGTAAATGTACAAGGTTCAGTGTATTCGAAAGGTACAACTTATTTTAAAAAAACATGAAAATGAATCAGTTGGATAAATCATGAAGGCACAAAGTAATTCACACTACCAATCAACTATCGATAACAAAACAAAATCCGCAAATGTCTTCGCCTCAAACGCACCAATATATGTGCTCATTTATTATTTGATCGTTGGACGAGAGCTTTTTCAAAACGCGAAAGGAAGAAATCGTTTTGCAGCATGCACCCCAATAAATCGCTTGACACAATACTCGACTAATCGGTAGCCATATCACTGGTGGGAAATTGCACAAGTAGGCGAGCAAGACTGCTTTGGAAGAAAGAAAAGAGCCGCAGGAGAGGGGGGTAAAAGGTGGGGCCAAAGGTCATAGGGAAAGGGTGTTGTTGAGGCCGCCGAGAGAGTTGTCGTTGGCAGTGGGCTGAGCAGGGTCCAGCTCCCAGTGGCCGTCCACTATGTACTTGTACTGGTAGACGCTCCCCGGCTCCAGCTCCACCACCCCCACCCAACGCCCTTCCTCCCCTAGCCACGCCAGTTTTACCGGCTTCCAATCGTTCCACGATCCTTCAATCAAACTCTTCTAACGCATTAAACATCCGAAATCATTCCAATTTTAGCCATTCTTCATTCCTTAATTGGGCTGGCGCGAGGGAGCGTAGCAACCGTCAGCGCCCAGTCCCTCTTTTCGACCCAGGTGTACGTTTTGAGGGTTATTGCTAGATCTTAAATTTGATAAGGCTGCTGCTCGTCACAGAAGGCTCCAATCGCTCTAATTTTTTCACCATTGGAAAGAGCAACATCGAATTGACTATAGTTTATCTTTTGAGTTTTGCATAAAACGTTTGATTTTAGGGTGAAAAACGCAAAAAACCATATGTCCGAACTCCTTCTTCTCCTTCTCCTTCTCCGCATCTATTCAATGGACGATAGTAGGTATTCATTTCTCCCCCCCCCCCCCCCGCCCTCCCCGGCTCCCTTGGCCTCATATATTTCTTTAGTCATAGCTCTTTAGTCACACCAAGGAGCCATATGCACCAGTGGTGTAGTGGTATAAGCGATTGACAGCAAAATGAAAATGGCAGGTTCGAATCCAGCTCAGTCATTCATTTTGAATTTTGTGTATTTAAAGCTGAGAAAATAATTGGTACAATCGGCAGGCCAAAAATGGCCCTAAGTATGAGCCAAGAAAATTTCTCAAAAATTTTTTTTGTTTGCCAATAACTTTTTATTTTTGAAACTTTTCATTTCGTTTTATTTTTTTATTTTTTATTTGTGATTTATTTATCTAATACAATTTATTTATTGATCTCTAAAATTTGTATTAATACATTTTATTATACTATATTAAAAGTGGAAGAAATATCTGGTACCATCGGCAGGCCAAATGTAGTTCTCTTTTCTCCAAAAGTTGCAATTGCCTCGAGTAAAAAGTCAAGGAAATACAATTTCTACTACTGGAATCTGCTGCGTCATCTGCATCTTGGTTTTGGCGCGCATTGAAAGAGACATTGAGCTTTTGCGCCACTAGATATCCCTCCAATCGATTAGCACATCATCTCAGGAGCCTGCCGCAGCATTGCCCCTAAGCGCTCTCTTGGGGCTGATGGCCTCCCCCCTCTCCTCCTGCACAATTGTGCCTCTGCCCTTGGCCCCCCCTTGGCCCTCCTGCTCGAGTTCATTCTGGCTACCAACAGCCTACCCTCCAGCTGGAGCAAAAGCGTGGTAGTAGCCGTTTATAAGAGAAAGGGCCCCCCTAACTCACCCTCCTCCTACAGACCAATCTCTCTCCTCCCAGCAATGTCTAAATGTTTAGACAAAATTCTGGCCAAACACCTGCGCATAGAGCTTGAGCGCCTTTGCATCCTTCCAGCTAACATGCATGGATTTCGGCCCAAAAGATCAACAACAACAAATCTCATTTCTTTTCGCTCATACCTCGCAGAGCATGTGGCTAGCGGAAGCATGGTTGATGTGGTGTACACGGATTTTAGCAAAGCTTTTGACCGTGTTTCTCATGCAAAATTACTCCACACATGCCAATCTCTTGGTTTCAGCTCCGGGCTGCTTCGTCTGCTGGAGGCCTTCATCACCGGGCGCTCCTTCCAGGTGCGTGTGGGCGCCGAGCTCTCTGCACCCAAGCCAGTACCCTCTTCAATAGTGCAAGGTGGCGCATGCAGCCCCATTCTATTCAATGTTTTCCTCCTTCCCCTTGCCTGGACGCTAAATCAGCTACCTGGCATCTGCTGCTGGTTCTATGCAGATGATCTCCGCCTCGCAGCCTGCCCCAGCACGGCCCATGGCTCAGCTCAGCTACAGGAAGCACTGGACGCACTCTCTGCCTGGTCTCAAAGCTGGCAGCTTCCTCTTAGCCCCGAAAAATGTTTTGTCCTCCAAGTAGGTGAAGGCGAGCCAGGATCCTACCGAATCGGCACCACACAGCTTCGAAGGCAGGACAGGGATGGAAGCATCACTGACCTGGGCGTCCGCATCAGCTGCTCCCTCTCCACCTCCACCCAGGTCTCCAATGCAATCGCCTCTGCTAACCATGCCAGCTGGCTTACTAAAAAATGCTTCACATCCTCCTCATTCTCCACCCTTTCCTGTGCCTACAAAACCTATGTGCTGCCACATCTAACCTATGCATCACAGGCCTGGGCCCCCTCCTCCCCCACTGAACTCAAAAGGCTGGAATCTGTGCAAAAGTCCTACTCACGCTTTATCTTCCTGCATGCTAACAGGCGCCAAAAGGGCTTAGGGTATAAGGGGAGATGCAAACTGCTCGGCTGGGAATCAACTGAGCTGCCGAACTCCCCAACATCCACACCCCCATCGTCACCCATCCTTGGGGCCGCAGTCCCAGCTTCTCCACCGCAAAGCGTGAGACCCAGGTGTTGGAGGCGCCGGTGTCGCAGATCACGTTGAGCTCCACCCGTCCTCGGGGCCCCTTGGCGGTGACGCGAAAGGCAGCTAGGAGGCTGCGGCTTGGGGCCGTAGCCGAGCTAGGAGGGCGGCGGTCGGTGGCTTGGTCCACGAAGGCGGGCATGAGGGCGCCGGTCTGGTGCGCAGGGGCCGGGGCTGGGGTCGGCTGAATGGGGACGAGGCCGGGAGGTGGAGGGCCAGCCTGGCGCTGAGGTCCACGTCCCCCCGACTGCCCCGCTCCTCCTCCCGCTCCGGCTCCTCCCGCTCCTCCTCCCCGCGGCGGGCCGAGGCGTTGGCCGTTGCCGCCAGAGAGACTGCCGCCGAAGGCGCCGTGCAGAGCAGAGTGGTGCTTCTTGAGGCAGTGCCGGCAGCGGAAGGTGGAGGGGCAGGCGTCTGTCTGGTGGGAGTGGGCCAGGCAGTTGAGGCAGAGCTTGAGCTGGCGGGCCCGGGAGAGGCGCTGGATCGGCTGGGGGTAGGTGGTGCAGTCCACAACGTAGTGGTGCTGTCCACAGAGGTAGCAGGGGCGGGAGAGGCGTTGTCCTGCGGGCAGAGCCGCTGAAGAGGGAGCCGTAGCCGGAGCCGGGGCCGGGGCCGCCGGTGGAGTCGGGTCTGCAGATGGAGCTGACGCCGCTCCCATTCCCCGCACCGCTGCGCTCTTTCCCCGTCTCATCCGTCACTGGCCAGTGCCCTGGGTGCTCTGGGGCTCCTGGAAGGCTGGCAGGGCAAAGCCGGCGGTAGGGGCAGAGTAGGAACTGGAGCGGCCGGTGGAGGCGCTGATGCTCCGCGCGGCCTGCAGCTGCCATCCGCTCTCCTTGAGAAGGAGGTCCACGATCTCGTCGTAGGTGGGGCTGAGGTCCCGGCCGTTGAGGGCGCGGTTGCGGCGGAAGTCGGTGACCAGCGAGGGCGGAAGCTTCTGGAACAGGAGAACCGCGTGGCTGTCGAGATCGGTGATGTCCAGGTTCTTGAGCTGGGCCTGGGTGGAGAGGAGGAAGTCGGCCATGGCGGCCATCTTGCGTCCAGTGACGTCCTCGCCCATGGGCTCCACGTCCGAGAGCGCCTGCATCAGCTCCGTCTTCCAATGTCCCGTCCCAGCGTAGGCCTTCTTGAGAGTCCGGACGGCGACGTCGTAGTCGGTGCTCTTGTACTCTTGACACCAGGCGATCTTGGCGTGGGTGGGCCCGGTGAGGCAGGAAAGGAGGGTGTCCAACTTGGAGATGGGGTCCATGAGGGCGTCTCGATGGAAGTAGTGCTCCCACCACGCCCACCACCGCGCGAAGTCGGCAAAGGTCCCGCCGTCGTACTTCTTGAGGCACTGGTTGCCGCGCAGCTGGGCCAGGTGGGCGGATGGCTGGTAGCTGGTCAGGACCGGCATGGCAGTGGTGGTGTGCGGAGGGCGAGGGCCGGAGCTGGCGCCAGAGGTCTGAGCTTGATCCCGGCATCCGTCTCCCCCAGCGGCGTGGCGTGGCTCGGGCGGCGTGTCCGTCTCCCGGTCCTCCTCCGTGTCCGGCGCGGGCAGAGCTGGGTGACGGCGCGGAGGCGGAGGCTCCCGTTGCCGGCTGGGGCCGGGACGCTCGTCCTCCTCCTGGGCCCGAAAGTCCGGGTACTGGGGAAAGCAAACGTCGTCCACGTAGAGGCCGAGGCGGTCGCCCGGTTCCAAGCTCCTCGTGGCCTGGGTGCCGTAGTAGGGGCGCTTGGGCAGTGGCGGAGTCGGGGAGGCGGAGAGGGGCGGAGCCGGTCGTCGGTGGCCGGGCAAAGGCCGCCCTCCCCCGGGCCGAGGCCGCTCCTCCACTCGATGTCCGTCTTGTCCACCTTCCTCCTCGCAGGAATCATAGCCATCCACCGGAGCCTGAGGCGCGGCTGCCGCCAGGCGCCGTGGAGCCGTGGGGAGACGGGGAAGGGTCTGTAGTTGGGGTGCGGGAGGCTCGGGCGTTGGAGAGGACGCTCCGCGACCCAGACTGACTCGGGGCGGGTGGAGAGGCTGCCAGGGGACTCGGCGGATGTCCGCAGTGAGGGTGGCGATCTGGCGTCGCAGATCCGCGATCTCCTCCTCCTGACGACGGGCAGCTTCTTGGGCCTGGCGGCGCGCGGCCTCCACGGCCTGCTGAAGCTGGGCCCGCTGCTGTAGCTGCTCCCGGCGCAGTCGCTCCGTCTCCAGACGCTGACGCTCGGTCTCCTCTCGCTGAGTCTGGTAGGCTTGGTGGTGGGCTTGGGCCTCCACCCGGGCATGGAACTGGGCCTCCTCCGCACGACGACGAAGCTCCCGCTCCCGATCCAGCAGGTTCTCCTGGGCTTGAATGTGGCCCTGGTAGCAGAAGTTGACAGTGGTGGCGGCCAGCAGGCGCTTCTCGTGCTCGGCACTCTGACGCCGGAGGGCTCGGTTCTCCTGTCGCAGGTGAGCGGCCTCCGCGGCCAGTCTCGCTGGAGCAGAGGACTGCTGGGAAGTCGGGCTGGCCGGGGGAGGTCGCGAAGGCGTGGTCGGTGGCTGCCGTCGATGACGCGGACGTCCTCGGCCGGCTGGGGATGGTGGCGAAGCTCGTCCTCGCGAAGTCGACTGCTCAGCCACCCGCCTCTGAAGCCACTCCGACTCTGGGATCCCACCGGTGCAGAGCTGAGGCTGAAGAGGCTCGTTGGGGGTGTCCAGCAGACCAGGCGGCGAGAAGAGTGGTCCCCGGGAGGGGCGGCACTGGCTGAGCTCGGTCGCGCCCTCTGTACCCTCCACGTCCGCCGCCGCCGCTGTCTCCGCGGGCTCCATCTGCCGCTGTGTCTCCACCGGATCCTCCAAGTCCAAGTTCTCGTGCTCAAGGTTGAGGATAGAGCCTTCTGTGGAGAGGTTGGTGGCGGTGGCGAGGGTGGCCGGGCCGCGAGCTGGGCTGTCGGCGGGGAAGGCGGAGGCGATGCGGATGCCGGGAGGAGGCTGCGGGGCGGCTCCAGCAAGGCGTCCGACATCGGCGGCAGTGAGGCCGGTCTTGCGGCGTTGACGCAGCTCCCAGTCCGCTCGCTGCTGGGCCAGGAGGTCCGCCAGGTCGTGGTCGAGAGGGAAAGTGCCTCCCTCCGCCGGCGCCGCGATGAAGGGCTCCAGGTGGGCCCGCTCCTCCGCGCCGAGCATGTGAGGTGGGACCGTCAGCCCCAGCACTCCTCGCTCCACTTGGTCCGCGATGCGTAGGTAGTAGGCCTGGTAGACTTGAAGGCGGTCTGCTTCCGGGTGGTGAGGAAGGTCCCGGCGTGGAGGCGGAGGGCCTGGAGGAGGCGCGGGGCGACGAGGTAGGGCGGAGGGGTCGTTGTCATCCTCCTCTCCCGACGCTGCTCCCTCCCCCACTGGCACTGGGGCCGAGCTGTCCGGACGCTGCTCCGTGTCCTCCGGTGACTCCCGCGGCTCTCGCTCCGTCTCCTCCTCAACGAGCAGAGGGAAGAGAATGCGGTTAGGGGAGAAACCGCCGAGAGTGGCCAGGCGGCGACAGAGGCCTTGCTGGTGGAGCTGGTGTAGAGCTGGGCGGGGACGGAGTCCGTGGTGGTCCTGGCAGGGCAGGCAGATCCAGCGTACTGCACACCCCGTGCGTCTCGTCTCCGTGTCTCCGGCCTGCCAGCCCATCGTCAGTAGCGCTCCGGCAGGGGCCCAGGCGGCTTCTTCTCCACGGCGGCACCAGATGGACTCGCAGTTGGCGCATCGGATCTTGTTCTGGGTGTGGTTGTTGGGGGCTGGACAGGAGTTGGAGCATGGCTGGGTGGACTTGAAGTAGGAGGCGTGGTTGTGCGTGGGGTTGTAGGGGTAGGCGCGAGTGGGTGTGGTGGTGGGGGGCGCGCAGTTGTCCTGCGTGGCAGGAGCCCGAGCGGGGGTCTGGTGGCGGGAAGAGTTGGCGGGAGGGTTTGAACGGCGCGGGAGGGGGGTGGCGGGAAGGGTGTGTGTGGGCTCAGCGGGGGGTGGGGAGGCGTCTGGAGACTGGCGGGGGGCGGGGCTGGACATGATGAAATGGGCCTGTGTGCTCAACTCTGCCACTGCATAAAGTGCACGACTGGGCAAGAGCGAAGCAGCACAGGGGAGGAGAAGGACAGGGTGATGGAGGCGAGAAGGATGAGGAAGCGGGAGATGAGAAGAGGGGAGAGGGTAGCCTTGAGGAAGTCCGAGGAGTGGAAGATCGGTGCCTCGAAGGGGAAGAGGTGCACACCGAAGCCGTCCCGTCCGCTGGCGTAGTGGGCGGCGGGGCTGTCCGGGTGCAAGCAAGGCAAGGTCCGGCAAGCGTCCCAGTCCAGGCTAGCGGAGGCGCTGGAGGGAGGCTGGGAGGAAGCGGAGATCTGGGCAGGGGCTCCAAACTGAAGGGCCGGAAGACGTCGGCGCTCCAGAACTTGCGGGAGAGGGCGGAGTCGAGGTGGAAGGCGGGGGCGAAGCCGTTGGCGACGGCCTGCTTGCCCTAGTTGTCCAGCTTCTCCATGCTGCTGACGTGCGAGATGCCCACCACCTCCAGGGTCTCTTTACTAAACCGAACCAAAAAGCAGAAGTGAGTCAAGGCAGGCGGAGGAGAGAGAGGGGTTGAAGGGCAGTGGGGGGGATGCAAGGCTGGGGCGGCTCTTGCCACGGCATGCTGGACGCGGCTACGGTCACGCAGGGGGAGCAACATGTATACCAGCCCAAACTCCCCACTTGCGCCATCTACACCCTCCTCCCCCACTGAACTCAAAAGGCTGGAATCTGTGCAAAAGTCCTACTCACGCTTTATCTTCCTGCATGCTAACAGGCGCCAAAAGGGCTTAGGGTATAAGGGGAGATGCAAACTGCTCGGCTGGGAATCAATTGAACACCGCCTTGCAACTGCTGACCTCCTTCTACTCCGCCGCTGCTACAGGGCAGTCCGAAAAGCCTATGACTCAGCTTTGCTACAAAACCCCAACCACACTCTCCCTTCCACAGCCCCTGCCCCTCATTCTCCCCTCTGTCAGGATGCAGAAAATAACTACTTGTTCCCAATCAGCCAACCTTCCCTTGCCAGCCCTGAAGCCCGTCGCCAGATTCACTTTCATAGCTGCCCAGTTTATTTTTCCAAAGCCACCTCAGCACTCAGAGGGCACCATCTCCTAGAGCCACCTACGCCACCCAGCCCTCTGCTTGCCTCCGTCTGGCCCTATCGGTCCCGCATGCTCTGGAACAAACTCACGGAGAGGCTGGTCTTAGGTGGCGAGGAAGCGTTTAAGGCTGGGGTCCGGCGGCTACTGAGTGGCGAGCTGTGAGCGAGCATTCTCCTTCCGCCACTATTGATCCATTCACCCGCATTTCTTCTCACAATGCCTTTGTGATCTGCCGCACTCTGTTTTCATGTTTGGCTGGCCCCGTTAGGGGCAGCCTTTACACAGCATAAAAGCTGCCATCTTCAAAAAAACTGCGCGCCAAAAACAAAATGCAACTGTCATAGCAGCAGATTCCAGTAGTAGAAATTGTATTTCCTTGACTTTTTACTCGAGGCAATTGCAACTTTTGGAGAAAAGAGAACTACATTTGGCCTGCCGATGGTACCAGATATCTATTATTATTCCCTTATTATTTTATTATTCTTGATCATCGTCAATCTGTGAACAGAAAAATGTAGAAAAAAATGAGCGGATACCAGCAAGCAGGACGCATTTAGCGTGAGGGAAGCTGGGCAAGAATGCGAGGGGCTTGGCGGAGCCAGACGAGTCGCTTAAGACGGGGGGCTGGCGGAGGTTGGCGAGGTCCAGGCGTAGACTGTCCACACCCACGCGCAACTCCCCCACCCGCCCCTCATGCCCGCAGTAGCTGGCCAGACGCCGGCGAGTCCTGCTCATCTCCTCCACTGTCAATCGGGCTCATTCAGGACAGGCTGATGGGGAGGGGAGGAGAGGAGAAGGGACATGTGAGTCCGAGGTGGTGGAGGTTGGCGGCGGAGAGTTTGGCCCAGCGGAGGCCCTCTGCGCGGCTGAGCAGCGGCGGGATCTCCTCGCCCAGGCTCTGCAGACTGCTCACCTCCTCCGACAGCGTCTGCAACCTTCCCGGTGAGTGGGGTAGGAGGAGAAGGGAGGCTTGGAGGACCTGAAGAGAGGTGGCAAGGCCACGGAGACAGGTATGGAAGGTGGCGACGGAGGGGACGGCGTTGCGGAGTTTCTTCATGGCCTCGTCCGTGTCCTTCACCAGGCCATCCCACATCTTCTTCGCCTCGCCCTGACTCACGCACTCGTGGCTCCGGTGACCCTTGATCACGCAGCCCGCGCACAGCCTCCAAAGGTCGACCATTCCATGAGGACTAGAAAGATGAAGGTAGGAGCTACGTTTCCTGGAGACAAGTAAGGCAGAGCCAAGGCTCGTCGCGGGCGGAGAAGTTTCGAGCGCAGGCAGAGCAGGCGGGTCCGTCGCCGCGAGAGGCACTGCGGGAGCGAGCACCCCCACCTTTCTTAGACTCCAGGGCCGCCGTCAGCGCCCCCACTGCATCCGCCAGAGCGAAGTTCGTCGCCAGGTGCTGCAGGAAAAATCCAAAGCTGACATGGACAGGGAAGAGGAAGAGGTAGAGGTAACCTGAAGGCCTTGTATGCCGGGGGTGGAGAGGTAGGTGGCCTTGCGACAGATGGGGCAGGTGATGGAGTAGAGGCTCTGCGTGCCCAGTAGACACTCCCAGCAGAAGCTGTGTCCGCAGCCCAGTTGCTTCGGCTCCTTGTAGACCTCTGCAAGCATCCTCCGCTTAGCCACCCCTTCTGCCAGGCAACGTGAGATGAGAGCCTCGGCAGATGGGGCAGGTGACGGAGTCCATGCACACCTCTTGCCTCCTATTCTCAGCTGGAAAGGAAGCGATATTCTTAGCTGGAAAGGATGGCGGAGATATTGAGTGTTGGCGGGGAATGATCCAGCTAAACCCAAGAGTGCAATTCCCCTCACACGCTGCCCTTCACGTGCTCCTGGCTCAGAGCGCACGTGAACTGCGCAAATAGCTCGGCAACAAAAAGCCACAGAGGGGACTAATGGATACTAGGAATATGCCCTTATTGCATCTAGAGAGCTTTTTGGGGCTTAGAATAGACAGCGTGGAAGGGAGTGAAGGACGTGACGCTGGGGGCTAGTGAGAGTGGAAAACGGCGGAAGGGTTTGAGGAAAGAGGAGGCCAGGCCGTGTGATGGATGCAGCCTACTTGTCGCCCCTCTATCTGGGATGGCGCAAGTCACGGGACCGCCCAACTTTTCAGCCTCCACTTCTTGTCCGAAACGAAGTTGCCAGAGCACACAGCTGGCATAAGGACCGATTCACTAGTCATTTTCTTATAGGCAGAAAAATAACAAAGCGGCAGCGAAGTCTCACAAATCAAGCGACGTGGCAATAATGTGATGGAGAGGGGCAAGCAAAAACGGCTGTAAAGTGGAGTGAGCTGTGTGGCGTGTTTGCGCGGCAATTGGGGCGGCGATAAATGTCCTGATAAGCGCCCGTCACCTGACAGACAAACAGGAACTTCCTTCTTCCATCCCCTGGACAAGGAATGATGAAGAACTTCCTTCTTTCATGGATGAGCCAGTTTTTGAGAGAAGAGGAAAGGGCGGGGTTTCGTGCAGAAGACGCCGTTTTCTGGGAAAGCGGAAGTCGTAAGCTGGCTGACTGCTGAGCTTGCGGAAAAGGAGGGGCTCATTGCGCAAGTCGTTTATCACCAGCCATACCTATCCATCGTTTGCGTCTCCACATGTCGCCTACTTTTGCTTCTCGCCAATTCGGCATAAGCAAGCTGATTTGCATGCAAAGAATGAACACATTGAATAAATAAAAAAATATCTGGTACAATCGGCAAGCCAACAGTAAGTCTCTTTTCTCCCAAAATTGATAATACCCCGAGTGAAAAGTCAAAGAAATAAAATTACTGCTACTGGAATCTGCTGCTTGGACAGTTGCATTTTGTTTTTGGCGCGCAGTTCAGTGTCTCTTTCCATGCGCGCCCAATAACAAAATGCAGATGGCGCAGCAGATTCCAGTAGCAGTAATTTTATTTCTTTGACTTTTCACTCGGGGTATTGTCAATTTTGGGAGAAAAGAGACTTACTGTTGGCTTGCCGATTGTACCAGATATTTCTTCCACTTTTAATATAGCACAAAATATAGATACATATTTTATATTGTTGGTATATTGTTTTTATATATTTTATTTATTATTTATTATTATTTATTTATTTTAAAAAAATTTACAAAAATATAAGATTCGAAATTTAAAAATAAATTATTGTTAAAAGAAAAAAAAATAATTAAAATATTATTATTTAGATGCGAAAAAGAGACAAAAGAAAAAAAAAAAAGAAAAAAAGAAGAGCGGTCAACTCAACAAAAAGAACAGAAAAAAAAAAAGGAGTGGTGTAATAATGCAAATTTATTGGCAAATAACATATTTTTGTTAAATTTTCATGACTTATACTCAGGGCGATCGAATTTTGGGATGAAGAGCTTAGTTTTTGGCCTGCCGAATGTACCAATTGTTTTCTCAACTTTAAATAAACTGAAATAAAAATAAATGCCTAAGAAGGATTCGAACCTACCAGTTTCACACAGCCTTCTAATCGCTTTCACCACTACACCACTGGTGCATATGGCTCCTTAGTTTAACTGAAGAATTATGAATAAATAAAGATACAAGAGGCCCAGAGACCCGGGCAGAGGGGAGGGGGAAGAAATGAATACCTACTATCGTCCATTGAATAGATGCGGAGGAGGAGAAGAAGGAGGAGGAGAAGGAGTTCGGACAAATGGTTTTGAGCGATTTTCTATTGATTACTGCAATATTTTGGCGATTTCTCGCGAGTTTAGGACAATTCGATGATGCTCTTTCTAATGCAAAAAGAATCAGAACGATTGGATTCTTCTGTGAGGAGCAGGAGCCTTATCAATTTTAAGATCTAGCAATAACCCCGAAAACATACACTTGGGTCGAAAAGAGGGGCTGGGCGCTGACGGTCGCTTTGCTCCCTCGCGCCAGCCCAATACCGAACTGCTGCGATCGAAGCATGAAGCTCAAACTAAAATTGGAGCTTTCTGTTGGCCGCTTGCTCATAAAATTTGAAATCATATTTCAATGTAATCTCCTGCGCAGCTGGATGTGCTTATTACTTCCAATAAACCATATGCCGTAATTTGATCATGACGTCTATGAACAACATGACCAATAAATTTTTAGGAAAATAAATTTTAGAAGTGCTTGATTGTGATTCTGAGGAAGATATGAAGGATGAGCCAAATTTTAAGTAAATTAAAGACTATATTTTAGTTTCTTGGCTGGGCAATATTTCTGAAATTATATAAATTCCTGTTCCAAAATATTCTTTTGTTGTCTAAGCTAAAATTTCAACTTAGCTAAAATTTCTTAGTTTTAAATGAATCTAAGATTCTAATAAAATATAAATCTAATAGAAAGAAGTCGAATGCAGAGTGCCTAAGTTATGAAAAGGACTATTTAAAAATTAGCAATTTTAATAAAAACATTCGTGTAGCACTAGACATATACTGATTACTGCTCCTGACACCCTGTACATGTTTTTTTGACTTCCAGTGTTTGAGCAGCTGATTAAACCATTGGATGGCAGTCCAGACTGCCTTCACAAATGCCGCAAAAGCAAATACAAGATGAATGCTCGTCCAAATCGAATTTCTTTGGCCTAAGTCGCATGGCGCAGGCGTTTTTCTCAACTACCATGTCGCTCTCACTTCCTCGACTTCACTTAGAAGATAGTATTTCAAGAGCAGCGTGAGGTAAGGTGGGTAAGAAAGGTTGAGAGGGGACTAATGGGGTGATGTGCGAGCTGAGCAGATGGATAGTGAAAGGGTTAGGAGTATGTCTGCTGGGAGTGAGTGGCATCGGAGAGAGGGGGTGCAATGAAGCGGGGATCATTACGGAGGCTCCCACTGCGCTGCACACTGCGTCCGACCACTCCCAGTCCTCCAACTCTTTGCCATCACTCAGTGCCGCCTATCATGACCACCCGCTTCCTCTGCCCTCTCTAGGCACCTACCTGTCTTCTAGGCTCTAGCCTTAGAGCCGCTAGGCATGATCTTCTTCCGTCATGTTGCTCTTGCTTTCGCCCTTCTACTCGGCCCTGTGTTCGCGGATAAGAGCCCTGCTCCACACCACTCCCTACTCAACAATACCACGGGATTAAGTTACTACTTTTCTGCCATCTTCTACGCATCGCTCTGCTGTTCTTATGCATCTTACACTTACTTGTTGACAACAATGTCTTGCATGCCAGCGTTTTTAAACAAAAGCAATGCCATGCCATGCTTTGGCTCAGTTAAGATTGTCGACGAAGACATTGACGGCTGAGTTTGTAGACGTGACTGGGAATGGAGAAGAGGCATCGCATGAAAAGACCATTCATTCCAAGCTGGAAGGAGACCATGCAGCCCAGCATCACTGCCCACACCCGAGCTACGAAGCCTACCAGGTGGCCAGCCTCAACTTCTGCCACGTCCGCGCCCCGCTGATCATCGGCCTCTGGCTCATCCTCGTCATCATCGCCGAAATCGGTTTCTATTCCCTTCCCCTCTCCCTCTTCCAACCTTTCCCCAACTCCCTCTGCAGTCTTCCACCTGTCCAAGCGCTTCTCGGACCTGTTCCCGGACAGCGCCCTGCTCATCGGCCTGGGCCTCGTCGTCGGCGTCATCCTCCACTTCGCCGGGACCAAGCACAGCAGCTTCGCCCTTCAGTCCGAGACCTTCTTCATCTACCTCCTTCCACCCATCATCCTAGAGGCCGGCTACTTGTCTCATTGCTTCTTCATACTCCACTGTCATTGGAAGCTGGTGAAACTTCAGCATGCCCTCACGCGCCTTTTTCGACAACATTGGGAGTATCCTCATCTATGCCGTCATCGGCACCGTCTTCAACACCGCTGCCATCGGCAACGCCCAATCACACTCTTTTCTACAATCACCCTCTCTTTTCAGGACTGTCGCTATTCGGAGTGGCTCAGAGTGGAGCTTTTGGCTCCTTCGGGGGTGGCGGGGTGTCTTTGATCCAGATCCTCCTCTTCGCCTCCCTCATCGCAGCAGTGGACCCTGTGGCCGTTCTAGTCATTTTTGAGGAAATTCATGTCAACAAAGTACCTCAGCATCCCCATAAAATTTCCCACCTTGCCAAAGATTGAAATTTCAGGTCCTTTTCATCATAATATTCGGGGAAAGTCTGCTAAACGACGGCGTTGCAGTGGTTAGGTTTTCAGGAAAATTCTGAGCAGAGAAAGATGGGAAGTGGGAAAGGTGCTGTACAAAGTATTCGACGCCTTCAACCTGCTCAACTACCGAATGGGCGGCATAGCTGCGATGGACTACGTGGCAGGCATCTTGTCCTTCTTCGTCATATCGCTCGGAGGCCTTGCGCTGGGAGTCCTTTCCGGCATCTGTGCCTGTCTCACCACCAGGTTCACAGCCTCCTCAACAGTCCAACTTCTGCATTCGGCCTGTGAATGAGCAGATTTACGAAGCATGTGCAAGTGCTGGAGCCTCTGGTCGTCTTCATGTTCGGCTACCTGGCCTATCTCCTGGCCGAACTCTTCGGACTTTCCGGCATTGTTTCGTGAGAACGTTTACCCGTAGGCCTAGGCGATTGATCTTTAAGTGAGGAGTTTGCAGGATAGCTTTTTGTGGGATCACAATGAAAAGTTATATTGGCGCCAACCTTAGCCATAAGGTGAGATTATGAAACACTTTGCCTTTGCTATTTTTTGCCATTTTCCAGAGCGCCACTACAGTGAAATACTTTATGAAAATGCTAAGCCGTTGTTGCGAGGTAATTTATGCGACTTTATGAATTTGATTTAGCATAAAATTGTTAGCTTCAGGCTATAATATTTATGTTTATGGGTCTATCGACGATTTCTTTCAATCACTACTGGAACGCACCCTTCATCGTTCTTACCATCGTTTTTTGTATCCTTTTTCGCTTTATCGGTTAGCTCTTAACCAGGTTCTGAAACTTGTCATAATTATAATTTATACTGAGGGGTGGTGCTGCTTACTTTCTTCGTCAACAAATTCCGCGTGAAGAAACTCCAGTGGCTTGACAAGGTCATCATGGGATACAGCGGTCTTCGCGGTCAGTTTCATTTTTTGAAAGCGTTCCCTCAATTGTTTATTTCAAAAATAAATTTTTTTATTATTAAAAATAAATGCAGGCTAAAAAAAGGCATAGATTAGAATGAAAAAGAGCTGGAAAGGGGATTATAATGTTTGCAGGAGCCATTGCCTATGGTCTGGCTCAGTCCATCGACCCTGAAGCGATCGGTATGAGTGCAGAATTGAAGCGAATGTTCCTCACCGCCACTATCATCACTGTCCTCTTTACTGTCATCGTCCAGGTCGCCCTTTCAATCACATTTCCACATCCTCTCAAATCCCTGCTCTGCTGGCAGGGCGTAACGATCAAGCCGCTGGTGAACCTGCTCAAGGTGGCCAAAGCAGAGGACGAGAAGAAATTCCTGCACACGAGCGTGTTCGGGGAGTGCGTGGACAACGTGATGGTGGGCGTGGAGAGCATCGCCGGCGTCCACCGCCACAACTGGCTCCGTCACAAGTTCCAGCACTTCAACGAACACTACATGAACCGCCTCCTTATGCGAGTGCCCCCGGACACCCGCTGCTCTCGCATCATACAGACTCATACGCGACTCAGCTATGCTGTCCCCTCTCCTCTGGCTCTTTCCTCTGGCTCCTGGGGCTAAGATAGGCTTTCTTGGAGGCGGCCCTGAACTCGGTGAAGATGGCCACCCACTCCCCGCACGCCACCCAGGTCCACCTGGACCGACTGGCCGTCAGCAAGTCCTCCGCCAACGTCTGGAGCCTCTCCAGCGCACACAGCAACGCCAACCTCCTACAGCGACCCCATCTCGCCTCCTCCTTTGCCAACTTCCTGCAGCGATTCGGCCGCCTGGATTCGGAGGCGAACCTCAATGGTTCTTCCTCCGGCCCGCACCACCGTTTCCCCAAAAACTCCGCCAATCATGACCGGTCAGTTCCAACTCCTGCTCAAGCAGGGCCCTAGTGGGATGAATGAAGGACGGGAAATTTGAAGATCGAAAGAAGTCTTGGCGGACAAAAATAGTAAAGTCTCATTCACGCTGGGCCAGAACATGGAGCGGAAATCGGTGCCCAGTCGTACTGCCTCCGCTCCGCATCCCCTCAAACCCGCTCTCCACCACAACAGCAGCTCCCAACTGGAACCGCTGCAGGCTGGCCTCCTCAAAAAACACTCCCACGTTTCTTTCTCAGGGTATTCTTTTCTTTCTCCCCTCTCTTTCCACTCACTCAATCCAGCTGCAATGAAATGCTGGCAGGATTGACAAGGGCGAGGAGGATGTTGATGTAGAAGCGGGGCGGCATAGAAGAATCTCGTTCACTGTGGCCGATGAAGAGGAGGAGGAGAGGGTGGAGGAGGAGGTGATGGAAGAGGAGAAGGAGGAGACGGGTAAGGAGGAGGAGGAGGAGGAGAAGGTGGATACATCCAGTCCCTCGTCTGAGCCAACTACGCCAAAATCATGGGAAGCAGCCCTCTCGAAGCACCCGCAAACGACAGATACGAAAGACGTGACGGCC
Source organism: Ptycholaimellus sp. GST1_10 (assembly GCA_030248095.1). NCBI lineage: Eukaryota > Metazoa > Nematoda > Chromadorea > Chromadorida > Chromadoridae > Ptycholaimellus > Ptycholaimellus sp. GST1_10. Next base: position 31,590 of record JASANA010003445.1, on the reverse strand, counting down.
ACCTCCCCGCCCTTCATCCTCGTCTCCCCACCCTCCAATCCAGATCTGACCGCCGACCATATACCGCCCGTTTGATAACCCAGCCTATGTCAGAAATCAATAAAACTTTGAATACTGCCGCAAAATAAACTCTTTTTAAACCTTGCTCGAGTAAAAGCTTGACTTGAGAAAAAACTATTTTAAAGGAAGCCAAAAAAGAGGTCTCCAAACTCCATTTTTATGCTGGTATGACAGATTGGGGGTATGTTTGTGTTATTTTTTTTTTGGGGGGGGGGTTTGGGGGGGGGGGGGGGGGGGGGGGGTGGGTTGGTGGGTTGGTCTGGGGGTGGGTTGGCTCGCGTTGTTTTGTTTTGTGGCGGCCGCGGCGTGTTTTTGGTGTTTTTTTGCTAGGTTGGTTTTTTGGGAATTTCTCTTTGTGCCCTGTACCCACAAAAAAAATACTAGCTCAATCAGAGACGGTGCATTTTTTGGCACTGTGCCTTTAACTGTGACGGTACAAATGCCATCTGGAATTCGTTTGAGAGAACAAGCGTAACAAGCGCACCATTATTATTGTCGACTATTTAGTACAAAATGCTAAAGCCCGCTTTTCAGTTCCATATGCTAATGGACTGGACACAGGCATGGGAAAAGATGCTATATTGTGGAGATATGTGGGAGCTACTCAAAGGTCAGGAGGAAGTAGAGCGTTCCCAGACATTGAATCAAATACGCGCCTTTTGGCTCGTCTTACCAACGTTGGTCTATCATGTGAGCTCTCCCAGCTCTCCCTCTATCATCCGTCGCCTCAAACACACCACTTACCTATTTATCATTCCATTGCTTTACTTTTCTTTTTCGGTCTTGATCCAAGTTATTGATGATAAATTCTTGCCTTACGTCTTTGCATAAGCATAGATTTGCTGCATAATCCAGCGAGTTTTAGCGGTGCTGCATCAGGGCCTATCTTTTTTGGCAAGCTAGTTTCATGGAGAGTGCTATATGAATTGTGCTTCAGTTGAGCAGAAAAATGAAAGAAACCGGATCTATTCAAACTCCTTTATGAAAGAAAAACTTAAAGTAGAATTTATTTTATAGCGGCAAATTTGGGAGAATTTTTAAATGGTTTTGTCTTCTCTTAGCTTCTTTGTCAGCGTAAAAAGTTAGCACTAGTAGTTTAGTTAAACAGTCGACAATCTTTGACTGAAAAAGTTTTCAAACAGTGCTACTGTCTATTGATATTTATTTTTGATGAGGAGAAAAATGATTTAAGCGTTAATATCGAAAGTGAAAGATGGGAAACCAGACATCGGGAGGCGGGCGGCGGGAGCGCATGGACTCCACCTCCAATTCACGCCACGTTCGCACCTTCACCGGCGACGACGAGTGCCCCGTTCAGGTACATCGCCTACCCTCTCTCTCTCTAGAGTAGAGGCCCACGAAAAGGAGAGAGGGGTGCAGGTGAAAATCCCGAAAAGCGAGGGTGACGGGGGCTCCGGCCAGCTGCAGTACGTGAACGCCACGGAATTCCCCGTCGTCGTCAAGTGGACCAAGGCCACACCGAATACCAAGGTGGCCTCAGCTCCTGCTGAGGAGGAAGGTTGGGAACAGTTGGAGGAGGCTTTGAGGGTGTCTTCATCTCGGGCAGCTGGGACGGTTGGAAGCGAAAGATCCCGCTCGTCCGCTCCCACGACGACTTCACGACGATCATCAACCTGCCGGAGGGCAAGCACGAGTTCAAGTACAACGTGGACGGACAATGGTGCGTGGACCCCGGCCAGAAGAAGACCGACAACCCCGTCGGCGGCCAGAACAACGTCCTACAGATTGAGAAGAAAGACTTTGAGGTTCCTTTCCCTCCCTTCAAAGATGGAAAGAGGAGCTAGGGGTTGGTTTGTGAGGTGTTCGAGGCGCTGGACCGTGACCTAACGGAGACGGTAGCAACGGCGGAGGCCACAGGACGAGCATCAGATCCCTCGGCCACAGTCCTGGAGCGCGACCTGGGCAAGAACAAGCCCTTCACTCAGGACATTCCCGACCGACGCGACTTCGAGTCCGCCCCTCATCCTCCCATCCTACCCCCGCATCTTCTACAAGTACCCTCCCTCCCTCACCCACTTTTCTCTCCCTCCTCCCCACACCTCTACCACTCCTTCTTTCCAGGTCATCTTGAACAAGGACACACCGGTCAACTGTGATCCCAACGTCCTGCCCGAGCCCAACCATGTGATGCTGAACCATCTCTATGCGCTCTCCATCAAGGTTCCCTCCCTGTCGGCCAATCTGGTGAGGTAGGAGAGACGGAGAGGTTTGAGGATGGGGTGATGGTGCTAAGTGCGACGCATCGTTTCCGCAAGAAGTATGTCACTACGCTTCTCTATCGCCCCATCTCCAGCTAACCTTGCCACAGCCTCCACCTCGAGACGAAAAGTTGACTGCTCCTTTGAACATGGCTTTTTCTTCTCACATGTCATCCCCGAATACCCTAAGAATATTCCAATGTAAACTCAGTCTGATACCGGTTTTTTGCTTCATGCCGTTCCATGCTTCTTTCATTGTATAGTTGGCCTGCGAATAGATCTAGTTTCGCCAAAAATACTTTTCGTCCTGAAAAATCACACCAAAAACTGCTCGCCACGTTAGCATGTTTTGAGATTGGGAAATGTTCTTCTGCATTTCATTCCACATGTTGCTGTTTGTCATGCGCTCAGCGAGGTAAGAGATTTGTGTCTTGTGCAATGGGAAGGAAGCGTGAGTGGTGTAGGGATTGCGTTAGGTTGAGTCTGGGGTGGGTGGGGTGGGGGCACAGAGGAGGAGGGGGCATTCTTCAGGGGATAGTGTGGGAGATGATACGTAGCCGGAATGGGGGCAGGGACAGGCGGAGGTTGAAAAGGATGGGGCGTCTGTGTGCGTAGCGATGGTGTCTGTACGCGGGAGGGGGTGGGGGGTAGTTTAGGAGTGGCGCCGGGGGTTAGTGGAAAGGGGGAGGCCATGACGCTGCTATTTCATCAGCCGGTCTGCAAGGCCACCGTAGAGGGGGTTTCGTGCTGGGAGAGGGGGAAACTATAGCAGAGGCGTTGGCCCAGGCCGTGGATTGGTCGGCGGGGGATTGGTCCGCGGTCGGTGATTGGTGGGGGGTGGGGGGAGGGGGTGGGTAGAGAGGAGGGGGTGAGGGGAGAGGCGGGGAGGCCACATCATTCGTGTAGCTCCGCCAGCCTAAACCGAGAGACTTCGTCAGGTCGACCGAGTGAGTGCTCATCGCGGAAGCCTTCTACATCCAGCTTCTCTAACTAGGTTACCCTTCCACCCTTCCATCATTCAGTGTAGTGGGAAGAATAGACGATGCTTGCTATGTACAATGGAGGTCAAGTAGGCCAGGTCATCTATTGACTCGAGATTGCGAAATATTTCGTCATACCTAAGTAGTTCCACTGTGGGGCTTCATAGAAACCTTATGAGACAAAGATGATAGCCTTAGACGTAAGAAAAAGTAAATGTAGAAGCAAACGCTCGCTGTGATGATGACGAAATAGTTTGGCTAGGCTTCTGTAGGCGTCTTTTTGGGAGAAGTACAGGCATGAAGAAGAAAGGATGGCGAAAGTTGGGTTGTAGGTTAAGAAAAAAGAAAAATGGGCAAGGAGAAGACTCACGTGAACATCGTGGTGATCGGCCATGTGGACTCCGGCAAGTCCACCACCACCGGCCATCTCATCTACAAGTGCGGCGGCATCGACAAGCGTACCATCGAGAAGTTCGAGAAGGAGGCCCAGGAGGTTTCCTTCTTCCACCCTTTTCGCCCTTTATCTCTACTCAAGCAATCGATGTTTCAAAATTTGCTATGAATAAACGCAACGAAGTTTCTCGTCATCGGCAGTGATGTTATTATTGGTCCGTGTTTCTGCATCTAATATGATGATCACCTCCAATACTGAGCTGAGTATAAATTGTTTTTAAATGGAGAGTTTGAGAAATATGAAATTGATCATGGAAGAATTGCAGATGGGCAAGGGCTCGTTCAAGTACGCCTGGGTGCTGGACAAACTGAAGGCGGAGCGTGAGCGCGGTATCACCATCGACATCGCCCTGTGGAAGTTCGAGACGGTGAAGTACTACATCACCATCATCGACGCCCCCGGCCATCGCGATTTCATCAAGAACATGATCACCGGCACCTCCCAGGTTCACCTTCACTCACTCCTTCCTTACTCCTCCCTCCCTCCTTTCCTTCCCCCCACTCCAGATGTGAATGGTTTTAGGCGGATTGCGCCGTGCTGGTGGTGGCCTGTGGAACGGGTGAGTTCGAGGCGGGTATCTCGAAGAACGGGCAGACCCGTGAGCACGCTCTCCTCGCCTACACCCTCGGCGTCAAGCAGCTCATCATCGCCTGCAACAAGATGGACACCACCGAGCCACCCTTCGCCGAGGTCCTCTTCCTCTCCTCCCCTCCACCAATCCTCTTCCTCCCCTTCCCTCCACCAATGCCCCTCCCAACCTCTCCCTCCCTTTGCAGAAGCGCTTCGAGGAGGTGACGACGGAGGTGTCGAACTACATCAAGAAGATCGGCTACAACCCCAAGGCCGTGCCCATGGTGCCCATCTCCGGCTTCCACGGGGACAACATGCTGGAGGCCTCCACCAACATGCCGTGGTACAAGGGGTGGGCCGTGGAGCGGAAGGAGGGCAACGCCTCCGGCAAGACCCTGCTCGAGGCCCTGGACTCCATCGTCCCTCCCTCCCGCCCCACCGACAAGGCCCTCCGCCTGCCCCTGCAGGACGTGTACAAGATCGGCGGCATCGGCACAGTGCCCGTGGGCCGTGTGGAGACCGGCATCCTCAAGCCCGGCATGATCGTCACCTTCGCCCCCCAGGGCCTCACCACCGAGGTCAAGTCCGTCGAGATGCACCACGAGCAGCTCCAGGAGGCCGTACCCGGCGACAACGTCGGCTTCAACATCAAGAACGTCTCCGTCAAGGAGATCCGCCGCGGCAACGTCGCCGGTGACTCCAAGACCGATCCCCCCAAGGAGACCAAGAACTTCACCGCTCAGGTTACCCCTCCTCCTCCTCTCTTCTTTCTTCGTTTAAGAGCTCTATTCCTCTTTCCAGGTGATCATCCTGAACCACCCGGGGCAGATCATGGCGGGCTACACGCCGGTGCTGGACTGCCACACGGCCCACATCGCCTGCAAGTTCGCGGAGCTGAAGGAGAAGTGCGACCGCCGTTCTGGCAAGAAGCTGGAGGACGCCCCCAAGTTCCTCAAGTCCGGCGACGCCGGCATCGTGACGCTCATCCCCTCCAAGCCCATGTGCGTGGAGGCCTTCACCGACTACCCGCCCCTCGGCCGCTTCGCCGTCCGCGACATGCGACAGACCGTCGCCGTCGGTGTCATCAAGGTTCCCTCCTTCCTTCATTTCTCTTCTCCTTCTCCTACTTCACCACCTCCTCTTCTTCCAGGCCGTGGAGAAGGGTGAGTCGAGCGGGAAGATGACGAAGGCCGCTCAGAAGGCTACCGGAAAGAAGAAATAGCTAGCCCACCTCGCCCTCCCGCCCCCCACCAGCCCCCTTCAACCCTTCTACCCTCAACCCTTCTCACCCCTCTCTTCTGCCAAGCCAGCCAGCCTTGTTGCCGCCTCTCTTGTTGCCCAGCAATCCTCCTCCCTCTTCTCCTATGAAGCCTTGCACCGTTCCGCTTGGTGCAATAATAGCCTAAGCTTGGGCTGGTTGACGAGCGGGAGGGCGCCCCTCAGTTGTCTCCTCTCCATTCTCACCACCCTCCACCTTCACCTACTCTCCCTCCTTCACGCCGATGGCTTCAACCTCTCCCTACCCCGCACCCTACTCACGCGTCCCCATCGAAAGTCCGTTCGTAGGATAGCCCTACTCACCTCCTCCAACGCCCATTAGCAGCCAACAGCCAATTCAACAGTTTAGGAGTTACTTCCGCATCCCCTTTTTGCCAGCAGCACACGTGCTTTGCTCTTTTTCCTATTCTATTTCTCAATGTTTTTGTTGGGCGCGGTACGGCTTTCCACTTGCGCAAGAAATTTGTTGCCTCATCATCAGCATCACCTCCATATCACACCACTGACAGCTCTGCTTTCCCAGCAAACAATCAGAACAAGGCTAAGCTTATCTCAACACTGTAAAAAGCCACTCACATCAGACTCCTGGAATTCACATGCAGCCTAACCTTTGTTCGGTGCAGAGCGCTCTAAAAAACACCTAATGCAGCCATTCATTGGCCTGGAACTAGAAGGACGAGGGCCGACAGGCCAAGGTCAAACCCTGGCGAGCATCAAGTGGGAGAGAAGGAATGGCCCTGCTTTGAGGCCATCTCAGCAGGCATATACTCTGGCACAGGCTGCGAGGACGTGGAGGGGAGTGGAGAGGGCAGGCAGGGAGACAGACAGCGTCCCTGGACCAACAAACACCCCTTCACCTCTACCCTCTCTCACCCTGCCCCTGCCCTACACACATGCGCACACTCACCCTCTCTCTACTACCACCACTCCCCCTGCCTCCCCCTGCCCCAGCACTAACCCGGGGAGCGTCTCATAGCAAAAGCATATATCGACGAAGTCATTTGCCATAGCTGAGCGCAAAGAGGCCAAAGGCATGAGAAGACATGCGAAGGAAGGGTTGGCGGCCTGTAGGCCCTCTTCTCCTCCTCCTCTTTAACATTTTAGCCCTGCATTGGCTGGCCCAAAACAAAGCTCCAGAGCTCTGCAAGTCGAATACGGCCACTGCCAGCGGAACTGAGGGTAGTTTTGTTTGGGTGGAAATTGAAGTAAAGTAAATGGTGAGGTGGGGTAATTGAGCAGCGGACTGGGGCGTGTCAGTGCCGCTGGTCTTGCTACCCACAGCTGAGCCCAGGAAGAAGATGGAGTCTGGCTTTGTCTATTTCTGTCCTCCGAAAACAGCTAGCTCGCTCACCAGAGAAATATTGGAAGAATACTGCAAGGATCACAACCTCACCTGTTTGACTCAGGTTGGCCCTAAATTCAGGCCTTGCCTCGCATCTCTGCACAAAGACTTCGGCTGCAAGCATTTCGATAAAGGCTTATGCACATTTTTTAGAGTTTGCAAACCATTCAGCGCAAATGTTTTACAGTCATCGGATTTATTGCTATCGATTGCATCGGCTTAAAGCAATTGTTTTTTAAACAGTTGTGCATTTTACAACTTTTGTTGGAAATTCCAAAAAGAATAATTGGAGCTATTTTAAGAAAACGTGTGCAGTGTCGAGCTGTTCTTGGCTGGAGCCTAGCGTGGAGCATTCAGCGTACACCAGTAGAAAGGTGCAGAAATGCTGTCCTCAACTCAGCAACGCCTCTTTCTACGGGCTCACTGCTCATTTCCACCTCAAGACACCAGCCGATCAAATAGCAATCCACTTTATCTCTATTTTATTTTTGCTTTACTCCTGTAGTTGACTTAGCGTCCAGCCTGATTAAATTTCTATTTAGGTCCACCTTGTTAATTAATTTCCACGATGGATTGTAGTTTGCATCGAGGCTAAGCTATATTATAAATACACTTCAAATTATCTAAAAATTGATGCTGATGTTAAGAAGCAATGTACGAGAGGAGCAAGGGTGGTTGCATCCGATTTTTTAGAACTCGTTTTTTCGATCGGTTTTTGAAAATACATAACATTTTAAGATATTTCACCAAGTGGAACCTGATATTGATCAGCATATGGCTCGCAATGAGCTTGAACAATTTTGCTGGTCAGCCTTGTATGCAACACAATGATGTGTCAGGTTTGAGCACAATTTATGAATCTGAGCTCAAGCAAACTATGGACTTATGGGTATCAAATTGAAGCTAAAAGCCTTCCAAAAACGATGGTGATCCTTGATTTGAGAAATTGGTTAATCAAAAGCTGAAAATTTGAAAAAGATGCGGAAAACCTAAATTTTGTCCAATTTTGGGCAATCAAAAAAAACTTTTTACTCAAAATTTTCGTTCAAAGTGTACATAAACGGTGCCCATAGGCGTTTTTCCCATAAAATTCTGGTCCAGATGGCAGTGTTAGAATATGAAAAATGGGGTGAGCAAACTGGAGAATTTTCAGTTTTATGGTAGCCACTCAGGATTTGGGCCTATGCTATAACATAGGAGAAAAATTAGGTAAAAAATTTTGGTCTCCAAAATAGGCTTTTCTGCCATAAATTATTTCTTTGGGCCCATCTGCTGTTCTCTATGCAGTTTTTTTCTCTGAAAAAGTGAAATTTTTGCATATCTTCAGACTATATATTCCAGATAGTATTGGTATATAAAATTATTCAAAATTTTGATGTAAATATCTTTTTTGGCAATTTTTATTGCATAGAGAACAGCAGATGGGCCCAAAGAAATAATTTATGGCAGAAAAGCCTATTTTGGAGACCAAAATTTTTTACCTAATTTTTCTCCTATGTTATAGCATAGGCCCAAATCCTGAGTGGCTACCATAAAACTGAAAATTCTCCAGTTTGCTCACCCCATTTTTCATATTCTAACACTGCCATCTGGACCAGAATTTTATGGGAAAAACGCCTATGGGCACCGTTTATGTACACTTTGAACGAAAATTTTGAGTAAAAAGTTTTTTTTGATTGCCCAAAATTGGACAAAATTTAGGTTTTCCGCATCTTTTTCAAATTTTCAGCTTTTGATTAACCAATTTCTCAAATCAAGGATCACCATCGTTTTTGGAAGGCTTTTAGCTTCAATTTGATACCCATAAGTCCATAGTTTGCTTGAGCTCAGATTCATAAATTGTGCTCAAACCTGACACATCATTGTGTTGCATACAAGGCTGACCAGCAAAACTGTTCAAGCTCATTGCGAGCCATATGCTGATCAATGTCAGGTTCCACTTGGTGAAATATCTTAAAATGTCATGTTATTTCAAAAACCAATCGAAAAAATTGGTTCTAAAAAATCGGATGCAACCCCTTTCCAGTGAATTTGCTTCTCTCAGAAAATGCTTCTTAAAAATGAAAACAATAATTTGAGAACAGCTAAACATATTTTTTACCTTAAATGCTTCCCTTAATGAATTAAAATTTAGCTTTATAGAGTCATTTCATTTTTCAATTTATTTCACTTCTTAATCATTTGGTAGTTCGTGGGACGAAGATTTCCATCGAACGCTGTCCGGTTCATAATTCTTCGAGATCCAATAGAGCAGTTCATCTCATACCACCGTTGGATGATCGCTCGCCCTGTGTCCGGCTACTACAACTACCTCTCTGCTCTTACAGCTACTCAACCTTTTTGCGCGGCCGCAGGCCGCCTGCTGCGACGGGCAGGGCAGTCAGAGCTCCGGAGGCCGTAGGGCATGGGCGCGGAGGCCCCGGAGCGTAGCCTAGCATGCGAAGCATGGTAGGCGAAGCGTAGGGGCCGTAGCGCCCATGCCCGGAGGCCGGAGGAGCTCTGGCGCCCTGCACGGAGCGGCGGGCGGCCAAGGCCCGCTTATACAGTTACCCCATTTTTCGTCCGTCTGTCCGCATATATATATATATCTGGTACCATCGGCAGGCCAAATGTAGTTCTCTTTTCTCCAAAAGTTGCAATTGCCTTGAGTAAAAAGTCAAGGAAATACAATTTTTACTACTGGAATCTGCTGCTTGGACAGTTGCATTTTGTTTTTGGCGCGCAGTTCAGTGTCTCTTTCCATGCGCGCCAAATCCAAAATGCAGATGACGCAGCAGATTCCAGTAGTAAAAATTGTATTTCCTTGACTTTTTACTCGAGGCAATTGCAACTTTTGGAGAAAAGAGAACTACATTTGGCCTGCCGATGGTACCAGATATTTCTTCCACTTTTAATATAGTATAAAATGTATTAGTACAAATTTTATAGATCAATAAATAAATTTTATTAGATAAATAAATCACAAATAAAAAATAAAAAAATATAACGAAATCAAAAGTTTCAAAAATAAAAAATAAAAATTTCAAAAATAAAAATTATTGGCAAACTAAGAAATTTTTGAGAAATTTTCTTGGTTCATGCATAGCGCGATTTTTGGCCTGCCGATTGTACCAGTTATTTTCTCCTTTAAAGGCACAAAATTCAAAAGAATGACTGAGCTGGATTCGAACCTGCCAGTTTCATTTAGCTGTCCAATCGCTTATACCACTACACCACTGGTGCATATGGCTCCATGGTGTGACTAAAGAGCAATGATTAAAGAAATATATAAGGCCAAGGGAGCCAGGGAGGGCGAGGGGGGGGGAGAAATGAATACCTACTATCGTCCATTGAATAGATGCGGAGAAGAAGGAGAAGGAGAAGAAGAAGGAGTTCGGACATATGGTTTTTTGCGTTTTTCACCCTAAAATCAAACGTTTTGTGCAAAACTCAAAAGATAAACTATAGTCAATTCGATGTTGCTCTTTCCAATGGTGAAAGAATTAGAGCAATTGGAGCCTTCTGTGACGAGCAACTGCCTTATCAAAATTAAGATCTAGCAATAACCCTCAAAACATACACCTGGGTCGAAAAGAGGGGCTGGGCGCTGACACTTCGCTAACGCTTGCTCGCGCCAGCCCAATATATATAACTGGTACCATCGGCAAGCCAAATGTGGGTCTCTTTTCTCCAAATTTTGTAATTGCCTCGAGCAAAAAGTCAAGGAAATACATCTACTACTAGTGGAATCTGCTGCTTGGACAGTTGCATTTTGTTTTTGGCGCGCAGTTGAGTGTCTCTTTCCATGCGCGCCCAAAAACAAAATGCAGATGACGCAGCAGATTCCACTAGTAGTAGATGTATTTCCTTGACTTTTTGCTCGAGGCAATTACAAAATTTGGAGAAAAGAGACCCACATTTGGCTTGCCGATGGTACCAGTTATTTCTTCCACTTTTAATATAGTATAAAATTTATAAATAAAATTTTTTTTTAAAATATATGAAAAATAAATAAATAAAAATAAAATCATTGAAAAAATATAACAAATATAAAAGAATCGAAAATATATTAAGATATTAATGGATAAAAAAATAAAAATAAATAGAAAACATAACTATTCAAAAAATATAACAAAAAGAAAAAATTCGAAAATAAAAAATACAATTCAAATTTATTGCCAAACTAACATATTTTTGTGAAATTTTCATGATATATGCTTAGGGCAATCGAGTTTTGGGAGAAAAGAGCTCTAATTTTGACCTGCCGATGGTACCAGTTGTTTTTTCAACTTAAAGTTTCCAAAATAAAAATGATAGCCTAAGAAGGATTCGAACCTCCCAGTTTCACCCAGCTGTTAAATCGCATAGACCACTACACCACGGATGCATATGCATAGCTGCTTAACTAAAGACTTATGAATAAAAGTCAATACATGAGGCCCAAGGACCCGGGGAAGGGTTGTGGGGGAAGAAATGAATACCTACTATCGTCCATTGAATAGATGCGGAGCAGAAGGAGAAGAAGGAGAAGAAGGAGGAGTTCGGACAAATGGTTTTGAGTGATTTGCTTATGATTGCTGCAACTTTCTGGCGATTTCTCGCGAGTTTTGGTCAATTAGAGGATGCTCTTTCCAATGGAAAAAGAATCAGAGCAAATGGAGCTTCCTGTGAGGAGCAATAGCCTTATCAAAATTAAGATCTAGCAATAACCCTCAAAACGTACACCTGGGTCGAAAAGAGGGGCTGGGCGCTGACACTCCGCTAAAGCTCCGTTCGCGCCAGCCCAATATAATATGTGTGTGTGGTACCGCAGCCCGTACTCCTCGGTTTTTTAATGAAATTGGCTAAAATTTTGCATGGAGGTCCGTCTAGGTGGTGGCTCGGGACGTTTTTGTGCGCTTGGCGCAATTTTGATTTGTTCCAGATTTATGATCAAAAAACCTCTAAAATGGAGAGCTTGAAATTCGAAAATATTTCGAAAAATTAAATTGTACTTGTATTAATTATTGATTATTATTTAGATTGTTGTTATCATTTAAAAGCCTCAGAAACCCAAAACAGGCCAATATCAATTTGTTACTGCTTGAGTTTGAGTCATTCAAATTTTTCTTGAGTTCCTTATTGTTCATTTCATTGCTTAACATGGTAAAAAAGGCCGCGCATCTATTGGCTATAGCCGATATTTCCTTGTTTCCTTTTTCTTCGCCTTCACGTTTTGCCCACCATCATAGGATTCTGCAACGCGAAGTCTGGAGGCTCTAGTTGATCTCTTCTATGCACACACTTTGGGTCATCGGAAGCTGAACCGAGAGCAACAGCAACTATTCATGGTTTCTTTCGTTTCTTCTTTTTAGCAGATATTAAAGCAAAGAACTAGCTTTGCCAGCACCTGAGCAACTATCAGAGTCGAATGCTGGGCTGGAACGGTGCAGAGGAGAGTGTGAGCTGTGTGCTAGCGATGAGGAAAAGGAAGAAGGCGAATAACGTTTCCAGGTGGGAGAAGTGGTGCGGAGTTTGGAGAGACTGGATTTCGTGGGTCTCACGGAAGAGCTCCAGCTTTCTTGGCGTTTGCTGGGTATACGTTTAGCATGGCCGGACAAGTACTGGCACCGACAGCCCAAAAGTTACCATCCTCTTTTCCAATTTTCAAAAGGCCCAGTTTTTTCTCATTGAAGGCCTTTTGCCTTACCTTAAAGGACAAACGACCTAATTGACACCCCCTTTAATTTCGATGAATTTTTTTTCTAAGTTAGGGGACATAAAAGTAAGCTTGCAAGCATGTTTAGTTTTTTCACTTTTAACCAAAATTTTTGAGAAAAAAAATTCCCAAGTTTCCTATGCTACAACATGGGGGAGAGCTTCTGAGGGCAGAAAAAAAATTACAGAAAAAATCCTGGTGAGTTCCGCAGCCGATTCCCAGATTCAAAAGTTGCATATTTACATTGGTCAACCTCTCATGCAGAAAAAACCCGATAAATGCCTGCGCATAGTTGCGCGTGGCCCAAATACTGGCAAAAATGGTTATTTTTCGTGATTTTTGGGGGTTTTTTACTCAATTTCATAAGTTTTAAATTTTTTCCACATTTGGGACCCCGATTTTTGAAATCTACGCCCCAAAATTGACCCATAATTATAAAAATTAGTCTCTAGAATTGAAAAAAAAAATTCATAATTTTTTAACCCATTAAAATTGTGAAAATTTTTTTTTAGTTTTTCGGGAATTTTTTTTACCATTATGGGTCAATTTCGGGGCGTAGATTTCAAAAATCGGGGTCCCAAATGTGGAAAAAATTTAAAACTTATGAAATTGAGTAAAAAACGTCCAAAAATCACAAAAAATGACCATTTTTGCCAGTATTTGGGCCACGCGCAACTATGCGCAGACATTTATCAGCTTTTTTCTGCATGAGAGGTTGACCAATGTAACCATGCAACTTTTGAAACTGGGAACCTTCTGATGACCTGGCCTTGATTTTTTTCTACGAATTTTTTTGTTTTCAGTCGGCCTCCCCCATGTTGTAGCATAGGAAACTTTAGGAATTTTTAATTCGAGAATGAAAAGCTTTCAGCCAAAACGTTATACCCTTGCGAGATTACAATGATAATAGCTATCACTGAAAAAAATTAAGTGGAATCGGTGACGGTGTCAACCCATGGTGTTTTCCCTTTAAGCACTGGTAAAACAACATAATTTATACTGAAATGAAATGAATATTGTAGACTGAAAATACATCTCAAAACATTTCCGTTGCATAATGGAGGTTTTTCTTGATGCACTTTATTGGGCTGGCGCGAGGGAGCGCAGCGACCGTCAGCGCCCAGCCCCTCTTTTCGACCCAGGTGTATGTTTTGAGGGTTATTGCCAGATCTTAAAATTGATAAGAGTATTTCTCAGCCCAGCCAGCACGGATTGAACTGATTTTGGCTCCGATGGAAAGGCCAATATCAAATTATGGGGGGTACTCGCGAAAAACTGCATATAAGTTAAGATTTGATACAGAAAATCGCAAAACAAAAGTGCCGCACGAACTCCTTCCCTTCCCTTCCCTTCTTCCCTTCTTCCCTTCTTCGCATCTACTCCATGAACGGGTGTAGGTATTCATTTAAACCCCCCCCCACACCTGCGTCCTTGGCTCTTGGGCTTTGTTCAATCATATAACCTTTTAGTCATGTACAAAGATAGACTGACAGGTGGTGTAGTGGTGAAAGCGATTGGCCACCAGGTTAATCTGGCAGGTTCGAATCCTGACATTGGCATTTAATTTTATTGTATGTTTAAAATTGAATAAATAACTGGTACTAGCGGCATGCTAAAAGTAAATTTTTTTCAAATGTTTTCAATTAAAGCTATACCATTGCCAAAGCAAATTTTTTAGGGTCGTTTCTCTTGGTATCATCATACTGGTCATCGTCACCCTGCGAAATGTATGGTAGCATCGGCAAGCCAAAAGTAAAACTGTTTTCACCCAAAAATCGAATGTTTTTGAGTATAAGGCCAAGGAAATTTAATTTAAAAAAAGAACAATAATAAAAATATAGAATAAAAATTATTTTGAACAAGAATCTTTATTTAAATGTTTATGCATAAAAATAATGAATTTTATTTTGGTATCTTTAAAGTTGAAGAAATAAATGGTACCATCGGCAAGCCGAAAGTAAGCTCTTTTCTCACAAAAAACAATTGCCCCGAGTCTAAAGTCAAAGAAATTTCCCTACTACGAGTGGAATCTGCTGTGTCACCTGTATTTTGTTTGAGCGCGCATGAAAAGAGTTCTTGAACTGCGCGCGAAAACAAAATGCAAATGCCCCACAAGCAGATTCCACTAGTAATAGGGCAATTTCTTTGGCTTTACACTCGGGGCAATTGTTTTTTGTGAGAAAAGAGCTTACTTTCGGCTTGCCGATGGTACCATTTATATAAGTTTTTAGAAGTTTGTTAAATAATTTGACACAAATTAATTCAAGTAGAAGGATACTATTAATGTTTCGTTGGTATTGTTCTATCCCTTCAAATGATTCATCCAATTATCAATTTTCGTGTCAACAATTGTTTAGGCCTATTTTTCGAGTTCTGCCAATGATATAAAGTCTTTTTCGAGTGACAGAATTGAAAAAACATCGATTATTTTAAATTCACGGAGTTGAGGTGAGCTTCGGCGGTATCGAAATGGTACGGATACAAACGTGCTTCGCAAACTAGAAGTGATCCAATACGCCGACCGCCAACTATACGCCAAGGCCCAGTCCACATTCGCCGCCTATTTTGCCTTTCCCTCCCCAAAGCCCTTATTTCGCCACACCTGATCTTGATCTGGAAAAACTTTGTGTTTCACTCTACGTTGCTTTTCGCCTGACCAAACCGACTCAACTACTCACTGGAAAAGCGGAAAAAGCGAGGAGATCCGTCACTGGCAGTTGGGCGAAGAGGGCAAGTTTCTTTGGGGCGCTTCTAGGAAGCTCCTGATTGAGAGCCTTCATCGCTCCTTTCGCGGAGCGGCCAAGTGACGTTTCGCATTTGAATGAACGGGGGGGGGGATAGGCGGGGGGAAGGAAGGCTGTCTGGCGGGCCAATATCGGAAACAGTCGCTTTGCGTGGGCGCTGCTGAGCCCCTTCACATCCCTGTTCTATTTCTGCGGCCTTGCCTTTCGTGGAAAATGGCTGACATCTTGAAGACGTGGAGGATAAAAAGGATGGGGATGCCAGCCTCCTGCCTGCTCTTCCTCCTCTCCGTCTGTCGCCTGGCGGAGGCCGGCATTTTCATCGAGCACCGCTCCTTCACCAACTGTTTCTTCCACCTCCACTTCCCCTTCCGCCTTCGCTCGAATGGCCTTCTAGGGATATTCAAAAAAAGGAGCGCATCAGATGCAAAGAGCATGCCTCTATTCCGAGAAGGAGATATGCCATTTGCGGCCAAGAAGGGCCTAATGGCGGGCGTTACGAAGTTGGGGGGTTTTCTGAGTCTTCGCATGGCTTAATCTTTGCTAGCCTGAGGACTGGAGCAGTGCTAATGACGGAGAACTTCACTCAGCCGTCAGCCAGCCTTCCTTTCCGGCATGCCAACGGAAATGCTCACTGCTTCTTGTCCCTCAAATAGCCCCCCCCCCCTCCAATACCCCCCAACAGCCACAGTGAGCATTTGAGGCTAGCTCGGGGGGTCTTTTTGCCGGCGCTCTGATTCGTTTTGCGGCCTCTTTTCCCCATCCATATAAATGCAGCTCCTTCCTTCCCGCCGAAATTCTAGAGCATTCACAGAGAGGCCAGCGCAAGGATGAAGGCCCAGATCTTGTTCACTATCCTTCTTCTCCTCTCTATCAAACTGCTCCACTGCAACGCCTGGTCAGCTCGGGCCAGTTTCAATCGATGTCAGCTCTCTTTTCACACTCTCTTCCATTGGATTTCCTTGAAGTTTTGGGGAAGTGATGGGGTGAGTGCAGGCAAAGCGGCGCGTGAGTCAGCCTACTGCTCGAAGACGTGTCCGGCAGTGTTGGAGCTGTGGCGGAAGATGCCGCGTCTCACGCCCTCCCTCGCCATCCAGGAGTGCATGGAGGATTGCATCTGCTGATCCAATCTCACATTCCCACTCTCACATTCCCCCTCCCTTTACTGCACCAGCCCTGCTATGATTCCAGCCTGTGAATGGTGCAGTGTGTGCAGTTGCGGAGGCAGAGTTGAGCGGGTTGTCTGCAGCAAGGGCAGGTGAAAGCACTAGGAAAGCTGAAGCGAAGCGGAAAGGGATCACAGAGCGGTGGATGGAGGCAAAAGCAGTTCTTCTACCAGTCTTCAAAGTGGGCCTGTTCATCGGAGTCTGCGTTGGGAAGTTGCGTTGGGTCCTCCTCCTCGTACTCGTCAAAGTTCCCACAGTCTCCGTCGTAGAAGACTTTCGGCTGAATAGGCGGCTGCAATCGCTTCCGCCTTTGCCCACTCCTACCAGCTCCTACGCGTAGGCTGCTACGATGAGCTGTTTCTGGTAGACTTCTTGCCAGTCGATGGCGCGGAAGAATTTGTGCCGCTTCACGTCCTCTGCTTTCCCCTTCATGTTGCCCAGGCGGTGCGTTCGATCCTCCACCAACAGCTTCTTGATCAGATCCCTATCCAATCCTTCCCATCTTTCAACTGGTTGATGAGGAATAGGCGGGGGAGAACTTGGCGATGGCGTCGAAGTTTTTGGTGAAGCGAAGACGGCCTTCCAAGATGTTCTCGTAGATTTCCATTGCGCTTTCGCCCTTGAACGGGGGTTTGCTGGAAGAAATGGGAGTGTGAGAGAGGAGGGAGGAGGATGAGAAGGAAAGCTGACCCGACGAGCATTTCGTAGGTGATGACCCCGAGTGCCCACCAGTCAACGGCTTTGTTGTGACCGCGGCTTTGGATGATCTCCGGTGCCAGGTACCTTCAGTCCCAGCTTTCCTGACCCCTGTTTTGTTTTTCAGGAAACTCAAAAGCACAAACTCTGGCGTCCCACAAAGTGTCCAGGTCCTGCAAATGCTAGCAAGGCTTGATGCAGAGAGAGAGATGAAGGAAGAAGGATTTGACCTGTCAGTGAGCTCCTTGGCGAATCCAAAATCGGTTAAGCGAATATGGCCTTCTTTGTCCAGGATTATGTTCTCCGGCTGTGTCAGTAGGTCAATTGAGGTTTATAATATAAAGAGGAATGAGTTGATTAACTAAAACGCACCTTTAAATCACGATAAACGACATTCATGCTGTGAAGGTATTCCAAAGCGCTGACAATTTCCGCAGCGTAGAAGCGAGTGGCATTCAAGCTGCAAGCACACTAATATAAATGCCAGTACACGAAAGATGGCTGACAAGAGAACCTGAATTTCTTGGCACTTCTCAAGTAGCTGAAGAGCTCGCCTCCAGGGATGAAATCAAAAAGGAAATACAATGCTTTCGTATCCCGATATGACCAGTGCCTCAAAAAGGTGTTGCTTAGCTAGCGACAATATTTTCAAAGTTACATTTTGATGAGGAATGGATGATGGAGCTTGGCCAGAATTCTCTTCTCCGAATGCACATGCTCGACCTGACAACTGCGTATGTTTAATTTTCTGGAACACTAGTTCTAATAAAAACAAGTTTTTCATATATTTTTTCCAAAATTATTAATATATATTGAAAAACAATAAACAAACCTGCTTGAGCGCCACCACCTCTTTGAGTCCAAGACATTTCAGCGCCAGGAATTCAGCGCTAGATTTGGACTTGACCAGATACACGCGCCCAAACGTTCCAGTACCTATCAATTCTACCGCTTAACTGCCCATTACCTTTCATCTTTGCTGAGGAGACTCCATTCATTATTATAGAAGCAGAAAAGTCATGTCTGTTTGAATGAGGAGAACAGCTGGGACATTTTTTACGAGCAGGGTGTTGGGAGAGAATGCTGAGCATTTCTCCACAGCCATTTTGCCTGGCACGGCAATCCATTGATCAGCCCCGCCTGCCACTGCTGAGTCAGCCTGCTTCAAATAGTCGCACTTACCCACTGTGCACACCTTCTCCAGGTCCGCCAAAGCCTCTGCGCTCCCCGAATCTCCCTCGTCCTAAAACCCATTCCTATTACTTATTAGGACGCAAAGAATGCAAGATTTATTTTTCGAATGTCCAATCCAATTTAGTTTAAAAGCTCACTGGAGAAAATTAGACTGTGGGAGTATTCTCAACCAATGTTTGAGCATACCTCGAGCATTTGTGGGATACAAGACAAGGCAAGGCAGACAAGGCGCACTAATTTGTTGTTAAAGTAGAGTAAAATGCATTCAGACTCAGACGCTGTTGCAAAGAAAAGGCATTGAAAAGAAAATTGGCATTATACCCTTAGCTTTACCAGAAGGCGAGCAATGGGTGACATTATTTGCCCATCCCATTTTTGCAACAGGATCCTTGAGTCCGTCTTCTCTTGTTCAATTCACGTGTGAAATTTGCACGATGCTCTATATTGCCATTGCATCCACTCAAATAACAAGGTGTTCTCGGCTGTTGCCAAGATGCGCGGCCTCACCTCAAGACACCACCTAGATGAAAATTCATGGCAAAATTCAACCGATCTCAATGAAAAACCATGTTCAAATTTTTGAAACATCAAGATTTTTGGTTTTTGACCATAAATAGAGCAATACTAAAAATTTCAAATATTTCTCTCACCAGCTTCAAGACATTACTATTTCGGACGTACATTCCACAAATCAGCTAATTTCATTGAAAAACCATAGACTTATGCATGTTCAAATTTTCGAAACATCAAGATTTTGGGTTTTGACAATAAATCGATAAATAACAAATATTTCAAAAATTCCTTTTGCCAGCTTCAAGATATTACTTTGCCGGAAGTACCTGCAAAAATTCAGCAAATTTCATTGAAAAACCAGTGATTTATGATTTTTCGTATTTTGAAACATCAAAAAATTGAGTTTTGGGCGAAATTCAAAAAATTACGCCAAGCGCCAAAAATGGTCCCGAGGCACCGCCTAGACGGACCTTCATGCAAAAAATCAGCCAATTTCGTTGCTAGGCTACGCTCCGGGGCCTCCGCACCCATGCCCTCCGGCCTACGGAGCTCTGACTGCCCTGCCCTCCGCGGCAGGCGGCCTTCGGCCGCGCAAAAACTAAAAGAGAGACTAGATTTGCAGAAGAGAGTTGCAATTGCACATGGAAGAACGCTCAATGCCTCTCATCCCTAAGCTCTCATTGGATTGAAAAGTAGGTAAGTTTTGCAAAGTGCCAGCAAAGGTATGGGCGAAAGGGAACCTGATGCGCCCAAGGCGAGACACTGGGCTCAGACTCGGAGAGAGCCATGTGAAAGCTGGCGTACATGCTGCCCTCCATCCCATCCCCGCTCAGCGTCAGCTCCTTCAGCGCATTCACGGCCTCTGCAAGCTAGCCTTCTCTGCTCAGCCTCCTCTTCCTCTCCTCTGAACCTCGATACTGGCGGCGTCGGTTGTCCGCCGCAACCTCCTGTTGGTGGACGAGGCTGGTGGAGGGCTTCGTCTCCGCTGGCGGCGTCAGCTGGAACACCACCGAGCAGTTCACCGACGCCTCCTCCCCCCGAGCTGCACCCACCCCTACTTATTCCACACCTTACCCTCACCAGGAACAAGGCTTACAGGTGGGCGCCAGCACTGCCGCCATCCCTTCTACGCACCGATTGCAGCAGAATCTACTCACTTTCTGCAACCTTGTCAATGGCGGAGCAAACGGAAGAGGTTCACGCCTCCCCCCTGGGCATTCTTCCAGCTGAGGCCTAGGGCTAACTCGGGAGGCCTATGAAGGTGGGTAGTAGTGTGAAATGGCTGCGGCGGTTGGAAGACGAATGCGCGGCGGGCGGGTACTGGAGGAGGAGGAGGGGGGTGGAGGGGCTTTGACGTAAGCAAAGGCCCTAGCCCCCAGGCCAGAGAGAGACTCTGTGCAGGGCAAAGCCGCCCTCTGCCCAGAGCGCCGCCCCGACCCAATATCCACTCCAAGATTCCTGCTTCACACTAAGACTCGCCCCCACCCCCTCCCCATCCCTCCCTCTTGTTTACCTCTTCAGCGCCCGGCGCACCACATGCACTACACGCAGCCTCACTAAGCTCCTTCACGCCTCCTGCCTCGCCTCCAAGGCAAACTCATCAAAGCCTCCAACAGCTCACTCTGCAGACGGCCTCTCTCTCTGGGCTAGAACATTGGCGGAGGCGCGGGTTGGTGAAAAGGAGGACGAGTGCACTGGGCACTACATGCACTACACGCAGCCTCACTAAGCTCCTTCACGCCTCCTGCCTCGCCTCCAAGGCAAACTCATCAAAGCCTCCAACAGCTCACTCTGCAGACGGCCTCTCTCTCTGGGCTAGAACATTGGCGGAGGCGCGGGTTGGTGAAAAGGAGGACGAGTGCACTGGGCACTACATGCACTACACGCAGCCTCACTAAGCTCCTTCACGCCTCCTGCCTCGCCTCCAAGGCAAACTCATCAAAGCCTCCAACAGCTCACTCTGCAGACGGCCTCTCTCTCTGGGCTAGAACATTGGCGGAGGCGCGGGTTGGTGAAAAGGAGGACGAGTGCACTGGGCACTACATGCACTACACGCAGCCTCACTAAGCTCCTTCACGCCTCCTGCCTCGCCTCCAAGGCAAACTCATCAAAGCCTCCAACAGCTCACTCTGCAGACGGCCTCTCTCTCTGGGCTAGAACATTGGCGGAGGCGCGGGTTGGTGAAAAGGAGGACGAGTGCACTGGGCACTACATGCACTACACGCAGCCTCACTAAGCTCCTTCACGCCTCCTGCCTCGCCTCCAAGGCAAACTCATCAAAGCCTCCAACAGCTCACTCTGCAGACGGCCTCTCTCTCTGGGCTAGAACATTGGCGGAGGCGCGGGTTGGTGAAAAGGAGGACGAGTGCACTGGGCACTACATGCACTACACGCAGCCTCACTAAGCTCCTTCACGCCTCCTGCCTCGCCTCCAAGGCAAACTCATCAAAGCCTCCAACAGCTCACTCTGCAGACGGCCTCTCTCTCTGGGCTAGAACATTGGCGGAGGCGCGGGTTGGTGAAAAGGAGGACGAGTGCACTGGGCACTACATGCACTACACGCAGCCTCACTAAGCTCCTTCACGCCTCCTGCCTCGCCTCCAAGGCAAACTCATCAAAGCCTCCAACAGCTCACTCTGCAGACGGCCTCTCTCTCTGGGCTAGAACATTGGCGGAGGCGCGGGTTGGTGAAAAGGAGGACGAGTGCACTGGGCACTACATGCACTACACGCAGCCTCACTAAGCTCCTTCACGCCTCCTGCCTCGCCTCCAAGGCAAACTCATCAAAGCCTCCAACAGCTCACTCTGCAGACGGCCTCTCTCTCTGGGCTAGAACATTGGCGGAGGCGCGGGTTGGTGAAAAGGAGGACGAGTGCACTGGGCACTACATGCACTACACGCAGCCTCACTAAGCTCCTTCACGCCTCCTGCCTCGCCTCCAAGGCAAACTCATCAAAGCCTCCAACAGCTCACTCTGCAGACGGCCTCTCTCTCTGGGCTAGAACATTGGCGGAGGCGCGGGTTGGTGAAAAGGAGGACGAGTGCACTGGGCACTACATGCACTACACGCAGCCTCACTAAGCTCCTTCACGCCTCCTGCCTCGCCTCCAAGGCAAACTCATCAAAGCCTCCAACAGCTCACTCTGCAGACGGCCTCTCTCTCTGGGCTAGAACATTGGCGGAGGCGCGGGT
This sequence comes from Ptycholaimellus sp. GST1_10, assembly GCA_030248095.1. Classification (NCBI taxonomy): domain Eukaryota; kingdom Metazoa; phylum Nematoda; class Chromadorea; order Chromadorida; family Chromadoridae; genus Ptycholaimellus; species Ptycholaimellus sp. GST1_10. The sequence continues at coordinate 9,508 of JASANA010003445.1, read as the reverse complement.
TGGTGAAAAGGAGGACGAGTGCACTGGGCACTACATGCACTACACGCAGCCTCACTAAGCTCCTTCACGCCTCCTGCCTCGCCTCCAAGGCAAACTCATCAAAGCCTCCAACAGCTCACTCTGCAGACGGCCTCTCTCTCTGGGCTAGAACATTGGCGGAGGCGCGGGTTGGTGAAAAGGAGGACGAGTGCACTGGGCACTACATGCACTACACGCAGCCTCACTAAGCTCCTTCACGCCTCCTGCCTCGCCTCCAAGGCAAACTCATCAAAGCCTCCAACAGCTCACTCTGCAGACGGCCTCTCTCTCTGGGCTAGAACATTGGCGGAGGCGCGGGTTGGTGAAAAGGAGGACGAGTGCACTGGGCACTACATGCACTACACGCAGCCTCACTAAGCTCCTTCACGCCTCCTGCCTCGCCTCCAAGGCAAACTCATCAAAGCCTCCAACAGCTCACTCTGCAGACGGCCTCTCTCTCTGGGCTAGAACATTGGCGGAGGCGCGGGTTGGTGAAAAGGAGGACGAGTGCACTGGGCACTACATGCACTACACGCAGCCTCACTAAGCTCCTTCACGCCTCCTGCCTCGCCTCCAAGGCAAACTCATCAAAGCCTCCAACAGCTCACTCTGCAGACGGCCTCTCTCTCTGGGCTAGAACATTGGCGGAGGCGCGGGTTGGTGAAAAGGAGGACGAGTGCACTGGGCACTACATGCACTACACGCAGCCTCACTAAGCTCCTTCACGCCTCCTGCCTCGCCTCCAAGGCAAACTCATCAAAGCCTCCAACAGCTCACTCTGCAGACGGCCTCTCTCTCTGGGCTAGAACATTGGCGGAGGCGCGGGTTGGTGAAAAGGAGGACGAGTGCACTGGGCACTACATGCACTACACGCAGCCTCACTAAGCTCCTTCACGCCTCCTGCCTCGCCTCCAAGGCAAACTCATCAAAGCCTCCAACAGCTCACTCTGCAGACGGCCTCTCTCTCTGGGCTAGAACATTGGCGGAGGCGCGGGTTGGTGAAAAGGAGGACGAGTGCACTGGGCACTACATGCACTACACGCAGCCTCACTAAGCTCCTTCACGCCTCCTGCCTCGCCTCCAAGGCAAACTCATCAAAGCCTCCAACAGCTCACTCTGCAGACGGCCTCTCTCTCTGGGCTAGAACATTGGCGGAGGCGCGGGTTGGTGAAAAGGAGGACGAGTGCACTGGGCACTACATGCACTACACGCAGCCTCACTAAGCTCCTTCACGCCTCCTGCCTCGCCTCCAAGGCAAACTCATCAAAGCCTCCAACAGCTCACTCTGCAGACGGCCTCTCTCTCTGGGCTAGAACATTGGCGGAGGCGCGGGTTGGTGAAAAGGAGGACGAGTGCACTGGGCACTACATGCACTACACGCAGCCTCACTAAGCTCCTTCACGCCTCCTGCCTCGCCTCCAAGGCAAACTCATCAAAGCCTCCAACAGCTCACTCTGCAGACGGCCTCTCTCTCTGGGCTAGAACAGTGGCGTAGACGCGGGTGTGGTCGAAGGAGGAGGAGTGCACTGGGCACTACATGCACTACACGCAGCCTCACTAAGCTCCTTCACGCCTCCTGCCTCGCCTCCAAGGCAAACTCATCAAAGCCTCCAACAGCTCACTCTGCAGACGGCCTCTCTCTCTGGGCTAGAACATTGGCGGAGGCGCGGGTTGGTGAAAAGGAGGACGAGTGCACTGGGCACTACATGCACTACACGCAGCCTCACTAAGCTCCTTCACGCCTCCTGCCTCGCCTCCAAGGCAAACTCATCAAAGCCTCCAACAGCTCACTCTGCAGACGGCCTCTCTCTCTGGGCTAGAACATTGGCGGAGGCGCGGGTTGGTGAAAAGGAGGACGAGTGCACTGGGCACCACATGCACTACACGCAGCCTCACTAAGCTCCTTCACGCCTCCTGCCTCGCCTCCAAGGCAAACTCATCAAAGCCTCCAACAGCTCACTCTGCAGACGGCCTCTCTCTCTGGGCTAGAACATTGGCGGAGGCGCGGGTTGGTGAAAAGGAGGACGAGTGCACTGGGCACCACATGCACTACACGCAGCCTCACTAAGCTCCTTCACGCCTCCTGCCTCGCCTCCAAGGCAAACTCATCAAAGCCTCCAACAGCTCACTCTGCAGACGGCCTCTCTCTCTGGGCTAGAACATTGGCGGAGGCGCGGGTTGGTGAAAAGGAGGACGAGTGCACTGGGCACCACATGCACTACACGCAGCCTCACTAAGCTCCTTCACGCCTCCTGCCTCGCCTCCAAGGCAAACTCATCAAAGCCTCCAACAGCTCACTCTGCAGACGGCCTCTCTCTCTGGGCTAGAACATTGGCGGAGGCGCGGGTTGGTGAAAAGGAGGACGAGTGCACTGGGCACCACATGCACTACACGCAGCCTCACTAAGCTCCTTCACGCCTCCTGCCTCGCCTCCAAGGCAAACTCATCAAAGCCTCCAACAGCTCACTCTGCAGACGGCCTCTCTCTCTGGGCTAGAACATTGGCGGAGGCGCGGGGTGGTGAAAGGGGGGACGAGTGCACTGGGCACCACATGCACTACACGCAGCCTCACTAAGCTCCTTCACGCCTCCTGCCTCGCCTCCAAGGCAAACTCATCAAAGCCTCCAACAGCTCACTCTGCAGACGGCCTCTCTCTCTGGGCTAGAACATTGGCGGAGGCGCGGGTTGGTGAAAAGGAGGACGAGTGCACTGGGCACCACATGCACTACACGCAGCCTCACTAAGCTCCTTCACGCCTCCTGCCTCGCCTCCAAGGCAAACTCATCAAAGCCTCCAACAGCTCACTCTGCAGACGGCCTCTCTCTCTGGGCTAGAACATTGGCGGAGGCGCGGGTTGGTGAAAAGGAGGACGAGTGCACTGGGCACCACATGCACTACACGCAGCCTCACTAAGCTCCTTCACGCCTCCTGCCTCGCCTCCAAGGCAAACTCATCAAAGCCTCCAACAGCTCACTCTGCAGACGGCCTCTCTCTCTGGGCTAGAACATTGGCGGAGGCGCGGGTTGGTGAAAAGGAGGACGAGTGCACTGGGCACCACATGCACTACACGCAGCCTCACTAAGCTCCTTCACGCCTCCTGCCTCGCCTCCAAGGCAAACTCATCAAAGCCTCCAACAGCTCACTCTGCAGACGGCCTCTCTCTCTGGGCTAGAACATTGGCGGAGGCGCGGGTTGGTGAAAAGGAGGACGAGTGCACTGGGCACCACATGCACTACACGCAGCCTCACTAAGCTCCTTCACGCCTCCTGCCTCGCCTCCAAGGCAAACTCATCAAAGCCTCCAACAGCTCACTCTGCAGACGGCCTCTCTCTCTGGGCTAGAACATTGGCGGAGGCGCGGGTTGGTGAAAAGGAGGACGAGTGCACTGGGCACCACATGCACTACACGCAGCCTCACTAAGCTCCTTCACGCCTCCTGCCTCGCCTCCAAGGCAAACTCATCAAAGCCTCCAACAGCTCACTCTGCAGACGGCCTCTCTCTCTGGGCTAGAACATTGGCGGAGGCGCGGGTTGGTGAAAAGGAGGACGAGTGCACTGGGCACCACATGCACTACACGCAGCCTCACTAAGCTCCTTCACGCCTCCTGCCTCGCCTCCAAGGCAAACTCATCAAAGCCTCCAACAGCTCACTCTGCAGACGGCCTCTCTCTCTGGGCTAGAACATTGGCGGAGGCGCGGGGTGGGGAAAGGAGGACGAGTGCACTGGGCACCACATGCACTACACGCAGCCTCACTAAGCTCCTTCACGCCTCCTGCCTCGCCTCCAAGGCAAACTCATCAAAGCCTCCAACAGCTCACTCTGCAGACGGCCTCTCTCTCTGGGCTAGAACATTGGCGGAGGCGCGGGTTGGTGAAAAGGAGGACGAGTGCACTGGGCACCACATGCACTACACGCAGCCTCACTAAGCTCCTTCACGCCTCCTGCCTCGCCTCCAAGGCAAACTCATCAAAGCCTCCAACAGCTCACTCTGCAGACGGCCTCTCTCTCTGGGCTAGAACATTGGCGGAGGCGCGGGTTGGTGAAAAGGAGGACGAGTGCACTGGGCACCACATGCACTACACGCAGCCTCACTAAGCTCCTTCACGCCTCCTGCCTCGCCTCCAAGGCAAACTCATCAAAGCCTCCAACAGCTCACTCTGCAGACGGCCTCTCTCTCTGGGCTAGAACATTGGCGGAGGCGCGGGTTGGTGAAAAGGAGGACGAGTGCACTGGGCACCACATGCACTACACGCAGCCTCACTAAGCTCCTTCACGCCTCCTGCCTCGCCTCCAAGGCAAACTCATCAAAGCCTCCAACAGCTCACTCTGCAGACGGCCTCTCTCTCTGGGCTAGAACATTGGCGGAGGCGCGGGTTGGTGAAAAGGAGGACGAGTGCACTGGGCACCACATGCACTACACGCAGCCTCACTAAGCTCCTTCACGCCTCCTGCCTCGCCTCCAAGGCAAACTCATCAAAGCCTCCAACAGCTCACTCTGCAGACGGCCTCTCTCTCTGGGCTAGAACATTGGCGGAGGCGCGGGTTGGTGAAAAGGAGGACGAGTGCACTGGGCACCACATGCACTACACGCAGCCTCACTAAGCTCCTTCACGCCTCCTGCCTCGCCTCCAAGGCAAACTCATCAAAGCCTCCAACAGCTCACTCTGCAGACGGCCTCTCTCTCTGGGCTAGAACATTGGCGGAGGCGCGGGTTGGTGAAAAGGAGGACGAGTGCACTGGGCACCACATGCACTACACGCAGCCTCACTAAGCTCCTTCACGCCTCCTGCCTCGCCTCCAAGGCAAACTCATCAAAGCCTCCAACAGCTCACTCTGCAGACGGCCTCTCTCTCTGGGCTAGAACATTGGCGGAGGCGCGGGTTGGTGAAAAGGAGGACGAGTGCACTGGGCACCACATGCACTACACGCAGCCTCACTAAGCTCCTTCACGCCTCCTGCCTCGCCTCCAAGGCAAACTCATCAAAGCCTCCAACAGCTCACTCTGCAGACGGCCTCTCTCTCTGGGCTAGAACATTGGCGGAGGCGCGGGTTGGTGAAAAGGAGGACGAGTGCACTGGGCACCACATGCACTACACGCAGCCTCACTAAGCTCCTTCACGCCTCCTGCCTCGCCTCCAAGGCAAACTCATCAAAGCCTCCAACAGCTCACTCTGCAGACGGCCTCTCTCTCTGGGCTAGAACATTGGCGGAGGCGCGGGTTGGTGAAAAGGAGGACGAGTGCACTGGGCACCACATGCACTACACGCAGCCTCACTAAGCTCCTTCACGCCTCCTGCCTCGCCTCCAAGGCAAACTCATCAAAGCCTCCAACAGCTCACTCTGCAGACGGCCTCTCTCTCTGGGCTAGAACATTGGCGGAGGCGCGGGTTGGTGAAAAGGAGGACGAGTGCACTGGGCACACATGCACTACACGCAGCCTCACTAAGCTCCTTCACGCCTCCTGCCTCGCCTCCAAGGCAAACTCATCAAAGCCTCCAACAGCTCACTCTGCAGACGGCCTCTCTCTCGGCTAGAACATTGGCGGAGGCGCGGGTTGGTGGGAGGACGAGTGCATGACCACCACCACGCAGCCTCACTAAGCTCCTTCACGCCTCCTGCCCTATAAAAATATAGCCTCCAATTCGCACTCCAAATACTCTGCAGACGGCCTCTCTCTCTGGGCTAGAACATTGGCGGAGGCGCGGGTTGGTGAAAAGGAGGACGAGTGCACTGGGCACCACATGCACTACACGCAGCCTCACTAAGCTCCTTCACGCCTCCTGCCTCGCCTCCAAGGCAAACTCATCAAAGCCTCCAACAGCTCACTCTGCAGACGGCCTCTCTCTCTGGGCTAGAACATTGGCGGAGGCGCGGGTTGGTGAAAAGGAGGACGAGTGCACTGGGCACCACATGCACTACACGCAGCCTCACTAAGCTCCTTCACGCCTCCTGCCTCGCCTCCAAGGCAAACTCATCAAAGCCTCCAACAGCTCACTCTGCAGACGGCCTCTCTCTCTGGGCTAGAACATTGGCGGAGGCGCGGGTTGGTGAAAAGGAGGACGAGTGCACTGGGCACCACATGCACTACACGCAGCCTCACTAAGCTCCTTCACGCCTCCTGCCTCGCCTCCAAGGCAAACTCATCAAAGCCTCCAGTCTTGGGTGGGGGGGGCTCTCTCCCTCCCTTCTCCTCCCTCCTTCTACAGCTCACTCTGCAGACGGCCTCTCTCTGGGCTAGAACATTGGCGGAGGCGCGGGTTGGTGAAAAGGAGGACGAGTGCACTGGGCACCACATGCACTACACGCAGCCTCACTAAGCTCCTTCACGCCTCCTGCCTCGCCTCCAAGGCAAACTCATCAAAGCCTCCAACAGCTCACTCTGCAGACGGCCTCTCTCTCTGGGCTAGAACATTGGCGGAGGCGCGGGTTGGTGAAAAGGAGGACGAGTGCACTGGGCACCACATGCACTACACGCAGCCTCACTAAGCTCCTTCACGCCTCCTGCCTCGCCTCCAAGGCAAACTCATCAAAGCCTCCAACAGCTCACTCTGCAGACGGCCTCTCTCTGGGGCTAGAACATTGGCGGAGGCGCGGGTTGGTGAAAGGAGGACGAGTGCACTGGGCACCACATGCACTACACGCAGCCTCACTAAGCTCCTTCACGCCTCCTGCCTCGCCTCCAAGGCAAACTCATCAAAGCCTCCAACAGCTCACTCTGCAGACGGCCTCTCTCTCTGGGCTAGAACATTGGCGGAGGCGCGGGTTGGTGAAAAGGAGGACGAGTGCACTGGGCACCACATGCACTACACGCAGCCTCACTAAGCTCCTTCACGCCTCCTGCCTCGCCTCCAAGGCAAACTCATCAAAGCCTCCAACAGCTCACTCTGCAGACGGCCTCTCTCTCTGGGCTAGAACATTGGCGGAGGCGCGGGTTGGTGAAAAGGAGGACGAGTGCACTGGGCACCACATGCACTACACGCAGCCTCACTAAGCTCCTTCACGCCTCCTGCCTCGCCTCCAAGGCAAACTCATCAAAGCCTCCAACAGCTCACTCTGCAGACGGCCTCTCTCTCTGGGCTAGAACATTGGCGGAGGCGCGGGTGGGGCGCAGCGCAGCGCCCAGCAAGGCAGCGGCGGGAGCGGCGGAGGGAGGATGGTGAAAAGGAGGACGAGTGCACTGGGCACCACATGTACTACACGCAGCCTCACTAAGCTCCTTCACGCCTCCTGCCTCGCCTCCAAGGCAAACTCATCAAAGCCTCCAACAGCTCACTCTGCAGACGGCCTCTCTCTCTGGGCTAGAACATTGGCGGAGGCGCGGGTTGGTGAAAAGGAGGACGAGTGCACTGGGCACCACATGCACTACACGCAGCCTCACTAAGCTCCTTCACGCCTCCTGCCTCGCCTCCAAGGCAAACTCATCAAAGCCTCCAACAGCTCACTCTGCAGACGGCCTCTCTCTCTGGGCTAGAACATTGGCGGAGGCGCGGGTTGGTGAAAAGGAGGACGAGTGCACTGGGCACCACATGCACTACACGCAGCCTCACTAAGCTCCTTCACGCCTCCTGCCTCGCCTCCAAGGCAAACTCATCAAAGCCTCCAACAGCTCACTCTGCAGACGGCCTCTCTCTGGGCTAGAACATTGGCGGAGGCGCGGGTTGGTGAAAGGAGGACGAGTGCACTGGGCACCACATGACGCGCAGCGGCCTCACTAAGCTCCTTCACCGCCTCCTGCCCTGCGCCTCCAAGGCAAACTCATCAAAGCCTCCAACAGCTCACTCTGCAGACGGCCTCTCTCTCTGGGCTAGAACACTGGCGGAGGCGGGGAAGGGAGGAAAAGGAGGACGAGTGCACTGGGCACCTACATGATGTAGCTCCCACGCAGCCTCAGCTGCACCCCCTCCTGCCTCGCCTCCAAGGCAAACTCATCAAAGCCTCCAACAGCTCACTCTGCAGACGGCCTCTCTCTCTGGGCTAGAACATTGGCGGAGGCGCGGGTTGGTGAAAGGAGGACGAGTGCACTGGGCACCACATGCACTACACGCAGCCTCACTAAGCTCCTTCACGCCTCCTGCCTCGCCTCCAAGGCAAACTCATCAAAGCCTCCAACAGCTCACTCTGCAGACGGCCTCTCTCTCTGGGCTAGAACATTGGCGGAGGCGCGGGTTGGTGAAAAGGAGGACGAGTGCACTGGGCACCACATGCACTACACGCAGCCTCACTAAGCTCCTTCACGCCTCCTGCCTCGCCTCCAAGGCAAACTCATCAAAGCCTCCAACAGCTCACTCTGCAGACGGCCTCTCTCTCTGGGCTAGAACATTGGCGGAGGCGCGGGTTGGTGAAAAGGAGGACGAGTGCACTGGGCACCACATGCACTACACGCAGCCTCACTAAGCTCCTTCACGCCTCCTGCCTCGCCTCCAAGGCAAACTCATCAAAGCCTCCAACAGCTCACTCTCCAGACGGCCTCTCTCTGGGCTAGAACATTGGCGGAGGCGCGGGTTGGTGAAAAGGAGGACGAGTGCACTGGGCACCACATGCACTACACGCAGCCTCACTAAGCTCCTTCACGCCTCCTGCCTCGCCTCCAAGGCAAACTCATCAAAGCCTCCAACAGCTCACTCTGCAGACGGCCTCTCTCTCGGGCTAGAACATTGGCGGAGGCGCGGGTTGGTGAAAAGGAGGACGAGTGCACTGGGCACCACGTGTACTACACGCAGCCTCACTAAGCTCCTTCAGGCCTCCTGCCTCGCCTCCAAGGCAAACTCATCAAAGCCTCCAACAGCTCACTCTGCAGACGGCCTCTCTCTCTGGGCTAGAACATTGGCGGAGGCGCGGGTTGGTGATAAGGAGGACGAGTGCACTGTGCAAGACATGCTATATACGCAGCCTCACTAAGCTCCTTCACGCCTCCTGCCTCGCCTCCAAGGCAAACTCATCAAAGCCTCCAACAGCTCACTCTGCAGACGGCCTCTCTCTCTGGGCTAGAACATTGGCGGAGGCGCGGGTTGGTGAAAAGGAGGACGAGTGCACTGGGCACCACATGCACTACACGCAGCCTCACTAAGCTCCTTCACGCCTCCTGCCTCGCCTCCAAGGCAAACTCATCAACCCCTCCAACAGCTCACTCTGCAGACGGCCACTCGCTCGTGGCTAGAACTTTGGCGGAGGCGCGGGTTGGTGATAAGGAGGACGAGTGCACTGGGCACCACATGCACTACACGCAGCCTCACTAAGCTCCTTCACGCCTCCTGCCTCGCCTCCAAGGCAAACTCATCAAAGCCTCCAACAGCTCACTCTGCAGACGGCCTCTCTCTCTGGGCTAGAACATTGGCGGAGGCGCGGGTTGGTGAAAAGGAGGACGAGTGCACTGGGCACCACATGCACTACACGCAGCCTCACTAAGCTCCTTCACGCCTCCTGCCTCGCCTCCAAGGCAAACTCATCAAAGCCTCCAACTGCTCACTCTGCAGACGGCCTCTCTCTCTGG
>JASANA010003442.1:0-13508 GCA_030248095.1 Ptycholaimellus sp. GST1_10 | reverse complement strand
TCCTCCGATGAGCTCGTCCCCACCGTCGTCGCCCCCGAGACACTCCGTCCCACTGCCTCCTTGCTCGTCATCGAGCTCGAAGCCCTGTCATTGCAATTTTATTCACTAACAACAATCTCGAATTTGTTTAGTTCTTGTTTGACTCATTTTTTTATATCTGAACTGAAGGCGTTTTCTTTGGAAAAAAACTAAAATCAGCGAGATTGAATAAGGTATATCCTATCCACATTTTGTGCATCAATCATCGCTCTTTTCACAAAGTGTATTTAAAGTTAACTATGATGAAGTGTGCCAATATAAAACATATGCAGAAAACTTTGAGAAATTTACAATTTATGTTAAATATGCTAAGTTTTTTGAACTGCAGAAAGTTTGCTGCAAAAACTTCACCCCAATCCATAATTTGTGGGAATATAAAAGAGTGGTAAGGAAGGAACCTGGGAATGCAGGAGCTGGCGAAAGTGGGTAGTGGAATGTGGAGTACTGGGGAGATGAGTCCTTGTCGGGGATCCACGCCCTCTTCTCCACCTTCCAACGGGATCTTCGGCACTGTCCCTTTTTGTGTTGATCCTTCAAACCAGTTCAATTTCTGTTGATCCTTCAAATCAGTTCAATTTTACGGCATTCATATAAGAAAACAAGCTAAAGGAAGAAGCGCACTGGCAGGTTGAAATATAAAGAAGAGGCAAACCGGAAGCTTTGGAATGGGCAGTGGTGTGAGGCGGAGGCTTGGCTTTGGCGTGGGCGGAGGAATGTGAGGGCGACCCGCTGGCGTGGGAGGGCGAAGGATGGGAGCGACTGTGATGGGAGGTTGACGGCGTAGATGGGGCAGCATGATGTCGATGGTGGTGACTGTGAGGTTTGTCGATGGCCACAGCAGAGTTGAGGAGCTGAGCCATGTCGCTGGTGGTAGATGCAGCAGCCTCATGACGCAGGTCGGGCGCGGGCGGTGGAGCGGGAATGAGGGGCGAGGTGGCGGAGGCCAGACCACCAGTGGAGGAATCGGAGTCCTCCACTTTGAGCAGGGCGTTGGTGGGCGGTGGTATGGGCGGGGGCGGGACGCGGGCGGAGGCGCTCTCAGAGTCCCAGTCGGCGGAGGAGCTGTAGCTGGAGTGACGCTCCAGACGACTCTTGGCCGCCTGCCAGCCCAGGTCGAATACATCGCCGAGGCGGGTGCCTGGGTTCTTGGAGGCTGGCTGGGGCGGGCTCTTGCCATTGGGCGGTGTAGTAGGGTGCAGGACGATGGAAGGCTTCTGCTCCTCATCGTCAGAGGCGGAGGAGGGGGAGGAGGCGGAGGAGGAGGAGGAGGAGCGGCTGTTGGAGCGGGCATGACGGCGAGAGCGGGAGGGAGAGGCGTCGCGAGGATGACGGGAGGATGAGTGGCGAGGGGAGCGGCGGGAGGAGGAGGTTTTGTGGCGTCGGCGACTGCTGGAGTCCTCGGAGTGGCGAGGGCGGCGGTGATGGGGGCTGGAGGGGCGTCGAGGGGGCGTGCGGCGACTGTGGTGGCCGGAGCTGCCGCGCTCCGGGCTGCGGTGCCGCTGACTGCGTTCTTTACCCGTAGAACAGCGTCTGAGAAACCATCGGAGTGGTTAGAGAGGGGTTTGAGGGTGAAGGAGAGGGAAGGAGGTGCCTGGAGGAATGTCGATGAGGGCTGCGGTGCTCACGTCGGGGCGTAGGGAGACGAGCAGGCTCGGGAGCCAGTGTGCCCAGCTCGGGCGGGAGAAGAGCCAGCCCGGACTCGTCCTTGAGGGAGGCCCCGCTCTTCTTGTTCGCCCGGTAGATGCGGTCGATGAACAGGTCCGTCAGAGGAGTGGACCCGTAGTCCACCTAGCAAAAGCAGGGCATTGACTTTGAGGTTGCAGAGTGAGGAGGGGAAGAAAGGTGAACCTGAACGTAGGCGGAGGCAATTTGGCGTGCGCGGTTCTTGAGCTGTTTGACGGCCTCGATGGCGGACTCTAGGGTGGCGAAGGTGACGAGGGCCTGGTGGAGGTTGTTGTCGATGAGGCAGTCCTTCACCTCCCCGTACATCTTCATCTTACGCACCAGGTACGGCTGCTCCAGCGCCTCCGCCAACCCCCCCAGCCACACCACCGACGACTGCAGTGTCTTTCCGAACCCAACCTCCAACCATTCCAATCTCACCTCCACCACCATCAAGCCTGCCTGCCTTTGCCAACCTTGTGACGGGTGGAGCGGGAGGATTCGGACTCGTCAGCTGCCGCAGCAGCTTCGCTGGCCTGAATGGCCCGTACGACGGAGGCGATGTCGGCGAACTGAACGAAGCTGTAGGGGGCGGGTGAGTCGCGGTTCTTGATGTCCACGTCCAGGATGTTGCCGAAGGCCTTGAACTTGTCGCGGAGGCCGTCGGGGCTCGTGCGAGCGTCCAGGTTCCCCACGTACAGGGTGCGAGAAGAACGAGGATGCAACTCGTCCACCGATCTTTCTAACGGCCGCTTCTCGTTGTCATCAGCCGCCTCCACCAGCCCGGCCGCCGCCACCTCTGCGCAGAGACGGGCTCCGAAGAACATCTCCTTGTTCACCTTCAGGTCAGCCTTCTTAGTGAGTGAAAGCTGTTCAGGATAGCAGCTTCTGTACCTCCAACAGGGCCTTGCGGATGTCCACGCCCTTCTTGGCGAAGGTGACAAGGGCGTAGCGATCTTCCCCCTCGCCCACCACCTTCACGCTCACCACCTTCACATGCTTCTTGCAGGTGTGGTAGAGACCCTCCTGGAACATCCTCTGCTTTCCTGGCCGAGAGTAGGGAGAGAGTAGGACAGAGTATACCTTGATGGAGGAGTCAGTGCTGCGAGTGCCGATGTTGCGGATGATGAAGGCCTGCCGTCCCGCTCCCTCCTCCCCCAGCGGACTCTCTGTATCCTCTCGCTCCTGCACAAACTCTCCCAATTGGGCCCTGAGGGTTAGAGAAGCGGAACTGAGGCAAAGGGTACCCTGGACTGCTTGTCCTTATGAGGCCGGCTGGATGAATGGCTGGCGGAGGGGCTGAGACTGGAGCGACGGGAGGAGTGGGATGGTGAGGGTGAGGCGGAGGAGGCCGGCGATGCCCCGCGCCCGTTCGTTCGCCCGCGTCCACCGCGCCCCTCTCCTCGACCCTCTCGCCAGCCCCCACCGCGTCGACTGCTTCGCTTCCTGCGTACACTTCTGCCTATACCTTTCTGTCACACACCACACAGCCTCCGTCATTGCCACCCACCAGCCTTCTCTATTCACTCTGAGCAGGAGGATAGGTAGAAATAGCCTCGCCTCTCAATCCATGCTTCCCTTGCCTTGCCTCTGAGAGGGGTCCTGCTTTGAGGAAGGGGCAGGGAGGTTAGGTGAGAAGGCGAAATGAATGGGGAAGGCTGGTGCTGGAAGCCGCGTGCGAGGATGGGAGTAGGGCATGAAGGAGTGTTGGCCGGGTGAGGAGGAGTAGGAGGAGAAGAAGCAAGCGAGTGCGAAGGAGGTTGAGTCTGTGAGTGTGAGTAGGCGAGGACTGAAGAGGTGTGTGAGTAGGGGAGGAGTAAAGGAAGGCAAGGGACAGGAGAAGAGGCAAGGCATGCCTTTGGCGATTGAGACGGCGCAGTCTCCAGCCACCGCCGCGCCTCAGCTGCTGGGGCCAGTGGAAGAACCTGCCAATGCTCTCTTCTACCACCCCCACTCCCATTTAGGCCTCCACCGACTCTGCTCATGCCAGTCCAAGTATATGCATGCAACTGCACGCCCTGCCTTATTCCTTTCCACTTTTTTATGCAAGATCCAAGTTTGAAAGGCTTTTTTGTTGGGTGATTGGGCGACAAAAGATGAAGGATGTGTGCAGCGGCAATGTGGTGTGAGTGGCGGGGTTTGAAATGAATGATGGATGGATGAGGAATGGTGACGGTGAGAAAGACAGCCAAACTGGTTTCCCAGGCAGCATAGATTAGGGCTGGCTACCATTACTCTCACACCTTCTCTAGGGCCTGCCATGACTGTAAAAATGCCTTTAGTATTCTTCTCTTTCTCCTCTCAACAGGAAAAGATTTTCACTTGCGTTATCTAAACATACTTTTTGGTTTGTCCATACATAACCTATCTCAGCTCATTTAAAAGCCCATTAGTGAGGGCGTCTAAAGAAGGCAGTGGGATTGGCGGTGTGGGATTTGAGTGTAGGACGGGAGGGGTCTAATTTTGGCGGGAAAGCAGGGGAGGGTGGCGTTGCCATGGGGCAGACAAAGGGCGGGCAGAGTGTCAGATGTGCTGGTCCTGCCTTTGAGCCCTCGTGAGGGCTGCGGAGTGGTGTTTGCGGAGGGGGGAGGGTAGGGGAGGATAAAAAGAAATCCATGTAGGGGCGGGAAGGTTGGGCAAAGGTCGTTAGCCCTCATCCTGGTGGGGGTGAAAAAACGGGCCGTCTGACCTTGGCCTGAGCGTGCAGGTCTATTTTGCAATGGGCGCACTGCCTCCTTGGCCGTCTTTCTTTTGCACTGGGTGGAAAGAGGATGCACTGGAGGAGGCTGGAGGAGGGCGGCAGAGTGGAGCAGAGTCGTGGAGGTGGCTGGGCAGCAGGGCATAAATCCGTGTATGGTAAAGGATCCGTGAGCGGAGCCTAGATGGAAAGAAAGTCTGGGTGCGCTAAGTGAGGAGGCCGCCTCCGGCCTGCAATCCGCCCGCCGCTCCAACCCCGCACACCAACTCACCACTCCCCACCAACTCACACTCTACTACCAGCCCCTGCCACCGAGGCCAACAACACTGCTACGGGGCAGAGAGAGAGAGAGAGAGAGAGGAACGGCTACATGCAGAGAGAGGAGAGGAGGAGGAGTACCCAGAGCTGGAGGCGGTGACAGGAGGGTGATCCTGGGCGGTGGTGGGGGGTAGGGGTGGGGCCTCGCAGATGGGGACGGCGGCGGCGACGGCGTCGTAGACGGGGCGCAGGAGGGCGCCCTCCACCCGGTGCTCCCCTCCTCCCATGGCCTTGGCCGCTGAGCGGAGGTCGGCAAAGGACACCCGCACCTCCCCGCTCCCCAGCCGCTCCACCGACTGCACCTTCCCCAGCCTGCAGAGGAGTTGTTGAAGAGGGGAAGAAGAGGAGAGAAGGAGGATGACTTGGAGAAGTAGGCGTTGATGTGTGCGGGGCTGAGAGCGGGCGGGACGGCGGCGATGCGGAGGTGCCGCGTCTCCCGGGCCGCCGCCATCCTCACCCTTCCTCTCCCTTACCAGACCCAGAGCCCATCCTCACTCTCTCTGTCTGCTTTCTTTCTCTTCCTTCTCTTCTGCAAGAGCTGTGATCTGGAAGCAGGCTGGAGAGGAAGCGAAGGGAGTGAGAGAGAGAGGAGGGCCAGGAGCGCTAGCAGTGGGCTGGAGTGGCTGGGCTAGGAGCGCGCCGCGGTGTGGAGGCGGGAGAAAAAAGAGCAGGGAGGCCTGTAGTGGCTGCGGAGCTGCTTGAAGGAGAGGGCAGGGCAGGGCTGGGGTGGGGAGGGAGGGGGAGTCTGCGGCTGAGTGAGTGTACACAGGGAGAGGGCCTCTGCCAACAGCTCACCCCAGCACCCCCCCTACGTCGCTCGGTCCACAGCCGCGGCCTTCTCTCACCCCCCACTAAGGGAGGGAGGGAAGGAGGCCCCCACTGCGATCCCAGCGCCCCCTGCCGACACAGCCTACCAGGGGCCGTCTCCTCAGCTTCCAAAACCACAGCTCCTTTTTTCCTCTCTTTCTTTAACCACTTTTGGCCTCCATAGCCTATCAGCATTCATTTGCTCCAATTCAATGCCGCCGTAAAGCCAGCCAGGTTTCTGAAATGCATTTGCTGAAATTCTAAGATCAAAGGTGCAGCGATTCCTTGGCTAAAAGTTTTTGCAAAAGCGGGGAGTCTAGATAAGACAGCTCGGCAAACTAACCTAACTGCTGCCACGTGGAAGCAAAGAAAAAGCCAGCAGGCATGAAGAGGGACGGAAGCAGAGGGAAGCGGGAAGATGTAGTGGCGGGTGTGCGGGGCTGGGCGAAGGGGAAGACGCAGGGCGCGCGCTTCTTCCCTTGCCCTCCCCACCAAAAGCCCGCACCACGCACTCCCTTAGCCACTCCAGCTAGCACAGGCTCTCCACTCAGCTCCTAGTCTTCCAGCCTGGTGAAGATGGCGGGGATGTAAAAGGGATGGGTGTGCTGAGTCGATTGGCGGTGCCGGTGTGGGGGCAGGCGGTGCGTCGTGGACTGGTCCAGTCTGCGCCTAGACGCGGCGGCCATGCGCCCACCTTCGAGTTCCGCAAAGAGCAGCTGGCCAATCGGCGACTACTCGATGCTCTACACTTCTACATGCTCGGTTCATTGTGCCTAATGCCCTTTGCTCAATCAAATGCAACCAAATTAAACCTTGCAAGCCCATTTTGAAGCTTATATTAGCTGCAAAACAATTGATGAACGATGAAGGCAGACTTTGTAGGCAATTGAACGTGAGAAGAAAGTGGGATAGGTTCAAATGGGATGTTTCTTGAGGCGTGGGTTTGTTCCCGTGGGCGTTGGTGGCGGGGCTGCAGGCTGTCCTGAGCGGGCACTGTCGTCTAGAGCCGGAACCAGAGGACCGCGTGCCTCGCTACTGGGAGTACGAGAACACTCCACTGAAGCAGTTCCGCGCCTGGATCTCCCCCTCTCCGCAGCTCTCCCACGAGCTTACCTGTGCCAAGGAGGCCGTCCGCGATATCAAAATCAACATTAGGTCACTCCTTCTTCTCCAATTCTAGAACAACCAACACCCAGCATTTCCACAGGAAGCGAATCATGCGCATGGAGCATCTGACGATGGAGCGCTTGGACTACCCTGCCTGGTACCACGTGCCTTTCAAGGTTTGCCCCTCCCATTGACAGTCTGACCGAAGGGTTCACAAGTGAGGTTTCAGGACCATTGGATGGAGTACTCGCAGTCCCTCAATGACAAGCTCGTCTACAACGTGGACACCTTCGCCCACAGCTTCAGCGGCAGCGCCTCCTACTCAGACACTACCGGCGGCATCCCCGGATAGACAGAAGCCTTCCACCCCTCCCCTCCCATCCTTCACTCTAGCCTTCGGTCACACACTCCCGCACTGCCCCCGTACCACTCATCTCTCGTGAACTTTGCAAAACGGAGGATAGCGCCAGGGTACTCCTAGCTCAATGTGTGGACCTTGCTTTCAGAGATTCTGCTATTTTGTCTGTAGAATGTATCGCCAGAACGCGGGATAGCAACAAGAAAGCGCAGTGAAGGCTGGGGAAAGTATGAGCTTGGGAGTGCGAATGGAATGGAGAAGGGGTGTCAGACGTAGAAGATGCGGACGCGAGAAGTGGACACGTGGACGTCGTTGTCGTAAAAGGATGTCTCGATCACTATGTTCCCGCTGCAAATGAATGGCATAGTGGGCTTTTGGGGTGGCTGAGGAGTTTGCATGCCTGAGCAGGGAGGCTGGGAGCATTTGCGACTCGGGTGCGGCCTCAATGAGACTCTGCCAAGTGTTGGTGCTCTTGGGTATGACGAATCCGAATTCAAAATGCCACTCTCAACCCAGCTTCCCTTCAATCGCAGCCGAGAAGTGTTGGGAGGAGAAACCTTCGATGACGGATCCTTTGAAGACGACGCGCTGTTCCAGGCGGAACTTGCTCATCTGCTCCGCAGAGCTGAAGTTCACCTCCCGCGACACCGACTTGCACTTCAGGATCTTCTTCGGCACGCGGGCTGGCAGTCTAGCTCGTTTAATTGGAGTGAGGGGAGGTGGAAGGAGAGACCTTCGTGCTCCTTGTCGGGTATGGAGAGGTCGTCGCTGCTCTGCCACAGCAGCACCCCGCTCTCCCCGTCCCTCAGGTTCATCCAGTTCCTGCAGCTCAGCCCTTGCTCTGCCAGCCAAGGGAGCAGGAAGAGTGGAAGAGACAGTCGGAAGCCTTTGAGGATGGCCTCTGCCTTGGTCATGGCCTGGGTGGATGTAGGGGCAGGTAGGAGAGCGCAGAGGAGGGGCTGCTTAAGGAGAGCTTGCGAGGAGATGAGAGGAAGATGGGGAGGGAGGAGGAGTGTCGTGGTACCTGCTGGCTGAGGAGAAGGCCTCTTGTTGCCTAGGCTACCGACTAGCCTGCATACGCAAAACTATGCTCCTTTCCTCTGTCACGCCCTCAATCTTAGCCCTGCACTTAACAAATTTACAGTTTGCAAATTCACAGCCGAGTCCACGAAAGGAATTGAATTTGAAACACTATCGAAGTTTTTTCCAAGATTAATCTATCGATGACACTTTGCAAATGCGGCAGAATATTACAGATTTTTACACCGAAAGCTATCGTGCATTAAAATAATGTTACTCAGTTCATTGCCAAACTAGCGGATGCTGGTCAAAATGAAAGGAGGCGTAAGACCTTCGTTTGGCTAGAATAGCTGAATTTTATGGGCTCTTTCCTTGCGCTCGTCCAAACCAGTATTTTAATCCAATCTTTGGCTTCCACAGCGTGAGTCAGTATTATTTCCACCAATGTTAATCCTTGTTTGCGAAAGTTTCGTTTGAACGAAGGTGAAATTAGAGTGAGAAGATTTATTCTGCCAATACTATGAGATGCCTACTTTTCTGTGATTGTAAACAAATGAATTTCAGTTAACGCCAATAGCGTCGAATTCGAACTAAGGAAAAATGAGAAATATGAATAAATTTACATGATACAAGCTTTAAAATTTAAAAACTCAAAACTCAAAACCAAAAGTTTTTGGTTTTAACCGATGTAGATTTCTGAAGCCCCGCCAACCTCACTCACTGGACCCAAAGCTGGCAATTTCAAATCCAGCAGCTAGCAGCAGAACATCGAGCGTGATCTAGGCATACTTCTAACAAATATCATCAAATATTCCGCCCACATCACCTCAGCCATAAACAAAGCATCTTTGCTGGGCACATGATCAAAAAATACCTCCATACAGCGAGTTCGCAGCGCCTCACAGGAGCATTCACAGTCTGTACGCTTCTCCCGTCTGGTCACCCCCCAGCATTGCCAAATCTCATCTGAAAGCTTGATAAGCAGAACAGTGGCGGATATTGGGGAAAGGGGGAAGGTTGATTTTGTGGGGAATTCCCCTCCCTCCGAAATTGAAATTTTGGTTTGTATACTTCTTGTTTTGCACTATTACCTTCATTTTTTGCATGAACAACTTGAAAATGTTAGATCAATTGGGCTGGCATTTGGTGGCAATCCGTCGATTCAAAAAAACCAGACACCACAGTGCAGTGCCTAAATATTCATTCCCGCTTCTCACTCTACTGGCCTTTAGTGCCAACAAGATCCTTGCACTGGAGAGACCATATTTGAAAAATGGAAACCGTTTCGTCCATTGCGGTATAACCAGAAAAGTGCATCAGCGGGTGATAAAAATAAATATGAGCTTAAACTTGTCTGTTTATCAGCCATGCATTTACTTACTTATGAAAAGTTCAGAAATCAAAAGAAAAATGGACAAAGTAGCAATATATATTTCACTATTCCATTGCATTAATGCGCTAGTTTGCCCACAGTTATCGCAGGAATTATTACAGGAACCAGATGCATATTGGTCCGACAACAATACGATCATTAGCTTAGCTTGTTACAAAGCTTGCGAAAATACAGTTTTCAGTCAATGGAAAGGAATACGTCAACCACGCCATGCCAATTTCTGCACACGCACGATAGCCTCTCTATACCTCAGTCTCGAAGATATGGCTGTATCAAAGAGATTTATGGCGATGGTTCCGTTCGAAAATTCTTCGGACACAAAACTGGCTTAAGGAACAAAATGTTTTACCATTGGGGATGCTACAATAGAGAAGAGATGATTGAAGAAAGAAACAAGTTTGTGTTTTGTGAAAGGAATCGTCGTAATCGTACCAATGCTTTCTTGCCCGAGATGCACTTTGCAATTCCGCCCGATCTGGTTTACAGATGTGATTGCAATACTAACCTTTGCAACAGCTCATGTCAATGTAAAGTATGGTTCTATATTGCCATTATTGGTGGGTTATTCTTTATTTTGCTTTTTTAGTTGGTTAGAATTTATATTATTACAAAGAGTTATCTAATTCCCACCATTGTTATTGCTTTTTTCTAACGGTAACAAGTGTTAATTTTTGTTTTATTGTATTAAAATTGAGTAAAGTTGGCTTAAAAAATGCTTTCGAACCAAAACATTTTTTGAATGCCCCAAACGAAACTTGAGCTACATTTACAACTGCTTTAAAAATGTTCAGAAATTGCTAGAATCATTTATTTCTGGCTGCAAATCTGCGATTAATCTATATATATTTTTGTATAGTCACAGGTTGGAGGGTGCGGAGGGTAGGGCATTCAGAGCTCTGGAGTCGTATGGCATGGGATATTCCTGGGATAATTTTAAACAACAACATCAGTTGGCCCTCCTTCTCCTGTTCACCCTCTTGCTGACATGCCCCCTTCGTTACCTCTTTTCAAACAGCAACTTCAGTCAGACATCCATAGCTAATAATTAACCGCTTGAAAAGGTATCCTCAGAAAACCATATTTATAGAAAGAAATGCAGTCAAAAGGCATGAAATTGTTGGCAGAAATATTACTAGTAATTTGTGCAGTGGTAGGAGTGTCGAAGACAAAACAGTGCATGAAAGGCGGGAGTTATTGGGCGGAATTGCAAGATCGCGTCTTCCCTCGCCCCGGTTACGACCCCTACAGTCCGCCTGACCTGCTCTACGATGATGGCAAGGAACCCGTTTCCTTAATTCCAATAGGCTTCCTAAAGATCAACGTGAGCATGTTCCTGGTAGCCTTGCAGGAACTACGCAGCGATCACTCCACCGCCACCCTCTCCTGGTGTCTCCGTCTCTCCTGGTACGACCCCGACCTCGCCTGGCACAACTACACGGAGCGCCTCCCCCACATCTTCCTCCACCTCTACCAGATCTGGCACCCCCAGGTCTCCTTCGACTACAACCTCATCAGCCTCTCCCGCTCCTCCAAGAACCCCCTGGCCAAGGTTCACTTCGACGGCAGGGTCTCCGAGGACCTCCTCTACTCCATCACCGTCGCCCTACAGCTGGAGAACGCCAACTTCCCCTACGATGACCAGAGCGCCTTCAGCAAACTCACCCTTGGCCTCGTCCCCTCTCACTATGTCTCCTTCAACCTGGACACCTTCAACCTCATGGACCAGCTGGATCAGAATGAACGGCTCTTCAAGAACACGGAGTGGCACATCCGCGGCCTGGAGTGTGTCAACGGAACCACAGTCTTGTTCAGAGGACATAATAGGCCGTATCTGCCGCAAAGCTTTGTGCTGTGTCGTGTGGGCGTGCGTCGGAAGGCTGGCTTCTACCGCAACACCTTCGTCTTCCCCTCCGTGGCCATCACTCTCCTGGCGGTCTTTGGTGAGTTCCGGCCAGAGCTGTGGCCCCTCCGCCAGCCGCCCAACAAGACCATGATCGCCCTGGCCGGGGTGATGAGTCTGGGCCTCCTCAGCATCGCCATGGGCCGCAACGTCCCCCACTACCACAAGGCCACCGCCCTACACTCCTTCTACTTCTCCATCATCGCCATCACCATCCTCTCCACCTTCACCTCCCATCTGCGCCTCCCTCGTCGCCTGTGGCCGGCAGAAGTTGAGGATTCCTTCTGGAAGTGGAAGACTAAGCGCGGCGGCGTCCTGCCTCCTAGGATCCAGCACCGCTTCGTCCTCGCCCTCGCAGCCCTCCACTTCATCGCCGTCTTCCTCGCACTCCCTGCTTTCACTACGCCCCCTGCCGATGTCTTCTAGATCCTCACTTTTCATATTCTTTCTCTTTCAATGCTACGCTATCAATTTTTTTTGCTCTTCTCGAGTTGTGTATTTGAGGTTGATTTATTGCAACAAAATCGTGGCACCGTTATGTTGTGCTTAAAAATGTTACCGCAAGCCACATTTTGAAGTTTATTGTATTTATTATGATGTATTTATTACAAGAATAAAATGCTACATACAGCATGAGAAACTTATAAATTTTCGATCATCAAAAAGAAATAGACAAGTTGTAATTTATTTTTTACAAGTGACTATTTTGATTTGAATTGAGCATTTCATTGGTTTTGTCCAATTAAAAACTCAACTGGTCATTCAAAAGCAGGCGGCAATGTTTAAATGGACAAAGGCCAATGAGATGAAAAACTTAAAATTATTGATCAAAATGGCTTCACAATTTAAATGGAAGTAATATTTGACAATTTGGAATATTTGTCTAGATCTTTTTTATGTTTCACCATGCATTAACTTCTCATGCTATAACATTTTTGTGTGAAGGAATCTTGTTTTCGAACGGCCGCGTTGCCCTGGTATACATTCGTTCTGCGATGTTTACTTTGGTGCGCAATGCGTCTGCTTCATGGGCCTCTGGCCACTCCAATTTCACTTGCGATTAAAACCAAGCTTGAGTCACCGCTTCACACACAGCTGGAGCCAGGCCTACAAGCCGCCTCTCCTCATCACCAACTCCGCCCTCCGCACCTGCAAGGAGGAGGAGGGGAGGAACGGCACGGACCACGGGTACATCTCCTGCAACTTCACCACCACCTTCCAGTCCAAGGCCTACTAAGCGCTCCTGGTGGCTCTGGGACTCGCAGTTCCAACCACCTCACTCTTTGGTGCTCTTTTCTCTTTTCGATCAGGTTCTGCGGGTGTGTATGTTTGAGCTGAGCGAGAAGATGAGCAACTTCATGGTCAACTTCATGGTCAACTTCAGCGACAACTTCTATGGCAGCTCCCTCTAGGACACCTAGATCAAGTTCCACAGCTACGCCTACGCTCTCTCCGACCTCTCCCTCATCCTCTCACCCACTTTTCCCACCCATTCCCAGCGTTGATGCCATTTTATTGGCAATTCGCTCCCTTTTTCCAAACCTTCTAGAAGTTTCTAGGCTGATTTCGTACTCTTGCACTTGCGCTTGAGTGACGTCAGCACCTACCATACCCCTCACCCATTCCACCCACTCAATACCTACCCTTCACCAAGCAGCCTAACTGCGCAACCTTTTCCCAACCAACCTTCCCTTACTACAATCTACCGCAAACGGCCCTTCTAAGGGCCAGCAACAATCAGAACTAGTTCATCGTCATCGTCGGCTTCGTCATGGAGGAGGACCCCATCCAGCCCCGCCCAGCCTACTTCTGGCGCAACAACTGCGATCAAGTCTGCCACCTACGCCCTCGCCCTCACCCATGCCACAGCGCCCACAAGATGCTCTGCGACAACTGCCAGGCCACCGTCTGCCGCGTCGGCTTCGACGACGCCTTCCAGCCAGTGGGCAGCACCACCATCGCCATGTGGGATGCTCTCCGCGCTGCCGTGGAGGACGCCCGCCACCGTCATCAAGCCATGCCCCGCATCCACTGCGTCACCTGCACCCCACCCCCAGGCCAGCCCTTCACCTCTCCTCTTGTACGTCAACTGGTCCGGCAGGGGCTGTGGAACGAGGGGGAGGGAGGGGATGTGGACTACCGTCCAGTGCCAGAGCTGCACCACGCGGGTCTGGAGGACCCGGAGGACGGGGACGAGTACGTGGAG
>JASANA010003441.1:0-34910 GCA_030248095.1 Ptycholaimellus sp. GST1_10 | reverse complement strand
GAAGTAGAGCTGCTGGGCTTCTGTTCGGAGGCTGCAGGGCGGGGCGATGAGCTTGGGCGGCCTCTAGGGGCAGGGGAGCAGGAGTCCCGGAGGTCTTGGAGGCGAGCATCCTCCTTGCCCTTATGATAGGCAACCTGTGCAATCTGTTGCAGAGGGCACTTGTTCTTGAAGTGGCCGTAGAGGCCGCAGCGGTAGCAGGGGCCCTTGGTGGAGTCGGTGTAGCCGGAGGGGATGTTAGCGCGGCGGCGCCTCTCCGGGGTGCAGTCCTTGGTGCGATGGTCCACAGAGTGGCAGATGGAGCAGCGAGGATCCTCTGAGGCCCTTACTGCGTCCAGGCGGCTGCGAACATCTCGGACGTCCTCATCTTCACCGCCGCGGTGGTCCACGGCGTTGGCAATGCGGGTCCGGCAGAGCTCAGCCTCCACCTGCTCCAACCTCTGCAACAAAAGCTCTGCAGAGTTCACCTCCTTTTTCCTCTCACGGCCGCGTCTGGGGCGGGGCAAGGAGGGGCGGCTGGGGCCGGAGCTGTCGTCATCGGAGTGGAGGCTGGTGGCATGGCCACGTCCTTTGGCCTGGGCCTCCTCCACGCGTCGCGCAGCCTGCAGGGCCTCCTGGAGGCTGCCATAAACCTGGAGGGCGAGGGCGGCGCGGAAAGGCAGTAGGAGTCCCTCCGTGAACTGCTCCACGGCCTTGCGGTCGCGCTCACGGGCGGGGAGGTCCGGGAAGGCCTTCCCCACCAGCCCTACCAACTTGGAAGCGTAGAGGTTGCAGGACTGGCCGGTCTTCTGGAAGCAGTCCTGGAAGCGGCAGCGGAAGCTGCGGTGGCTGGGGGCGGAGTCGAGGGTGGCTGCGAGGGCGTTGGCGAGGGTGAGCCAGGTGTAGGGGGCAACCTCATTGTTCTCCTCGTGCTCGTCGGCGCGGACGGCGAGGAGGTGGGAGGCCTGGGCTCCAGCCTCGCCTCCCAGATAGCCCACCAGCATCTGCATCCGGTCCGCGTCTGCAAGGTTGGCATGGAGGAAGAGGCGACGGAACTCGCGGAACCAGTCGGAGAAGTCTCCATCGTCGGCATTGTGGTAGATCTTGAGGTTGGGGAGGCGGAGGTTGGCGCGGAGGTCCAGGCGGGCGGCGGCGGGGGCGGCGGCCGCCGGAGGGGCGTGGAGTCCACCAGCCTGCCCATTCCCGTTGGGCAGGGCATCGGGGTTATCGGCCATCTGGTCCGGGTCCTGGGCGGTGGCGGGCGGGGGAGCAAACTGTCGCTCAAGCTCTTCCAAGCCCTCGTGGAGGTCCTGGAAGTTCTCCTGCTGGGCGACTTCTGCAGCGGCTACGAGGTGGTCCTGGTGGGCCTCCTCTAGCTGCTGCTGCAATTCCTCAAGCTCCTGTCGGATGCGCCGCTCCTCCTGCAGGCGACGATCAAGCTCTTCTTCCTGAGCTTCGAGGTGGGCCTGCCTTTGCTGGATGAGGAGGATCTGGGCCTGGTTGTGTCGCTCCCGGTTGTCGAGGTCCTGGTGCTGCTCTTCTGCCTCGCGCCCTTCCCGCTCAAGGTCCCGCTCTCTCTGGCCTAGCTCGCGATAGCGATTCGCAAGCTCGGCCTGGGCGAGGTAGAGGGCGTCGGCGGCCTGGGCGTCAACCTGGGCGACAACGGCGTCGGGGTTGGCGGGCCCAGCTAGGTCGGGGACTGGGGCCTGGGCGGCGTCAGGGACCTCGGGGTTAGGAGCTCGGTCGTCCAGGGCCTCTGCAGACTCTGTGCTGGTCTCAGCTGCTGCCTGCTGTAACTCCGGCTCTCGGCGCTGGTCACGGAGGGCTGCTCTCTCTGCTTGCTGTTGTGCGTGCAGGCGCTCTCTTGCCCTTCTGCGCTCTTGCTCTCTTTGGTACTCCTGCTGTTCCTGCCTTTGCCTATTGGCACTCAGCTTTACAGCTCGGGGGCTTTTGGAGGTGAGAGAGAATCTTCTTTGTAGGCGGCAGCGTACTACCAAAGGTTATATGCTGGATAAATGCGGTTAAAATGACAAACTGTACACTCAAGATCAATGGGGGAGGCCTATTGCCTCTGGGTGGCCCAGACTCAGTTGCTGGCCCGGGGAGGCCCAACGCACAGGCGTCCTAACGAACGACTGTGCTCAAATGCCCGTCCACCGACACAAACTCGACGACCCCCCCTATCAAACTGAGGCTGGCCGACCTTGCCGAACGTGCCGTTTGCTTCTGGCAAATCAAAAACTGCCCCGGATGTGGACTTCCTTAGGAATCGGCCTTCTGCATCCCGCGTGACCCCCTACCTACAATAGGACACCTTCGGCTTAGCTCCTTCGGCTCTGGTGTACGGACACCACTCCGCACACGCTTCTGACTTTGCTAGGGCTGGAGGCTATGCAAGCCTTCAGCCGCAGGTGGGTTTTGCAGAGAAGTAGGGAAGTTTCTTTGTAGGCGGCACCTTAGTACCAGGCCAAAGGCCAGAGGACAGGACGGTGGATAGTGGGACGCGTCACGAACGAACCACTCTCTGCTACCACGTAATGAACCAGCTGCTAAGCCAGCTCATCAACTGCGCCCTAGTGTAGGAGAGCTGCGGTGCAAATGCGGAAGACGAGGGCAAAGAGACTTCTTCTTCTCTGAGGACAACAAACAAAGCCCAAGTGGTGACTGAAGCAACTGATGATGGAAGGGAAGGGGAGGGGGTACTTATAGTGCGGGCACTGCGACAGACATGGGCGGAGCCTAGGCGAGGAGAGAAGGAGAGGGGTGGGCTGAAGGGCGTGGGGGCAGGGCCTGCGCACACAAACACTACTCCTCATGAGCTGACGACAGCGTCTGGGAATGTTGAAGGGCCATGGCAAGCGATGGAGGAAGGGAAAAGAGGTGGTGGGGCTTGGGTTGATGGCACAGAAGTGGAAGAAGAAGCAGTTGTCGCAGAGCAGGCAGACCAGGAAGAGGGAGAGAAAGCAAGATATATGCAGGGGACGGGGAAGAAGCACTGGCCAACGTAGGGCGCAAAGCGGTCCCATGAAATTTTTCATGACGAACCTGTTACAGTATGACTACTCAAAAAAAGCAAAATAGTTACAGGCATGTCTCGGCAAATGCTAAATGAGAGGTTTTCAGGAGAAAATATGGAGCAATAAAAGACAGTAAATGCCGCTAGAAGCAAGTTGATAGAAAGATCCGCCGCCGTTGCAGAAGTTCTCGCGGCATTCACACCTCAGAGGTCGACCATCACTCCACCTTTTATACATCCATTGCTGGTTGAAGCAAGAATGCAAATGAATCTAACAATAGTACTCCTAAATTCTATGGGCTGTCCCGGTATGAGCAATTGCTAAATAGAGGAACCGTGAGCAGGTGTCGGAGACGTTAGCGGGGTAGAGGCAAAGTCCACAGGTGCGATAGTCTCCGTCGTCCTTCACCCACTTCACGCAGCAGTTCAGAGCCAAAGATGGCTCTCCGTAGTTGGCCTCACTCAAACACCTTCGCCTCACCTTTCTTTTGCACCAAACGCCGGAAGAGCTTCCCATTTTTCGAGCAGTACCGAATAAGCATATTCTCACACTATTAGGCTCTCTTGAATGAACTCTTGAAAAGTGGATTGATACCAAAGCGTGGGAACGGCTACGTCTCTGTCGCCGGTGTAGCAGCGCCGAGCAAGGGACTGGACAGGCAGGAGGCCGAATAGACGCAGAACAAAGATCAGCCAAGAACTCAGCATCTCCACGCACCCCCAGCCCATTCCCTCTTGCTTCCCATCCAAGTGAGTTGTCACGAGAGGCTCTGCCGAGTTCTGTACTGGGCGTGCCTCATTTCCGCCCCTTTCAATTGCCAGCCTCGCCTCTCCAAGCCTTTCCTCCGCGTCTTGCCCCATTCAATTTGGCCCCTCAGGGCGTCCCACCACTTTTCAGCCTCTGTTTGCCTGAGATTTCTGCTGGAGTTGCAAAGAGGCAAGGATTGAGCTCTGATTCCTGCATCCAGTGAATGAAGGAGGGAATAATGGCACAGCAGTTTGGAAGACGCTGGATACAGAGAGAAGGAATAAGTAGTAGCAGTCGGGTGATCGATGGGGTATAGGGGAGCAGCAGGAAGAGTGTTGAGTGGAAAGTGAGGATGGGATAGAGTGAGGCAGGGCAGTCAGTGACTCTGTCTGTGTGCTGTGTCAGATGACTAGTTGGCGCTGCTCTTGCGGGAGGAGGTGGCGAGGAGGGCGGCGATGTCGTTGGGCACGGAGGAGGAGGGCTTGAGGGCGGCTGCCTCCTCGGTGAGCGGGCCGTTGCTGAGGCGCGGCATGGGCGGCGGCTGGGCTGGGGCTGCGTCGAGGGAGACCTGGCCGCGGACGGGGGGTCGGAAGGGGAGGACGCCGCTGCGGGGGGCGGCGAGGGGTGTTTTGGTGGTGGAGGCGGCGGTGATGGAGGAGGCGCGGGGGCGCTTCGGGGCGGTGGTGGTGGAGGGGTTGGAGGAGGGAGCGGAGGAGGGAGGGGCCTCTTCGAGAATGGTGGAAGAGGGCTCGTCGGAGGGGTCGATGGAGGAGGCTTGTTTGTCGCGGCGCTTGGGGGCGGCGATGGCGGGGGCCATGAAGCTCATCCGGCTGAACGTCTCCCGCCCGCCCAGGATCTTGCCCCGGTCCTCGTCCTCGTCCACTCGATCATCCTCCAACATTTACTTTGTTTCAGTCACTTGGAAGGCTGCATTTGGACTGTAGTGGCCAGGACATGCAGAGCGAGAGAATTTAGTCTGGTCATAGAGGGGGAGGAGTTAGAAGAGTGGGCCGCTCAAACGGAAGGCAGCAGCAAGTGGACGGGCGAGTTAGAGGAAGACTGATGAGGGGGGCCTGGGCATCAGTGTTGCACTCGGAAATTGGAAGGCCCAGATCGGAAATCGGAAGAATCGGAAGACCCTCGGATCGGAAATTATTTCCGAATCGGAAATTTTTTTCCCGGAAATTGTCGGAATCGGAAGAATCGGAAGAATCGGAAGAATCGGAAGAAATCGGAAGAATCGGAAGAATTTTTGTGAATTTCAGAATCTCAGAAATGCCTACCGGAAATGACTTAGAATTTTCCGATTCTTCCGATTTTCTTCCGATTTCAAAAATCGGAAATATTTTTAGGGATTTCCGACAGGAAGGGCCTTTTTTGCGCAGTTTAGCCCTGGTTGAGGGCCAGGATAGTGCAGTGTATGTATAGCGATGGAAGTGGGGGACAACTCCCCACTTATACCCAGGCTCCTAATGTTTTGAACCCCTCCCCCATATGCAATGTTATGACATAGGAAGCTCTCTACCCAGCCTCCTAATGTTTCGAACCCCTCCCCCGTATGCAATGTTATGACATAGGAAGCTCACTACCCAGCCTCCTAATGTTTCGAACCCCTCCCCCGTATGCAATGTTATGACATAGGAAGCTCACTACCCAGCCTCCTAATGTTTCGAACCCCTCCCCCGTATGCAATGTTATGACATAGGAAGCTCACTACCCAGCCTCCTAATGTTTCGAACCCCTCCCCCGTATGCAATGTTATGACATAGGAAGCTCACTACCCAGCCTCCTAATGTTTCGAACCCCTCCCCCGTATGCAATGTTATGACATAGGAAGCTCACTACCCAGCCTCCTAATGTTTCGAACCCCTCCCCCGTATGCAATGTTATGACATAGGAAGCTCACTACCCAGCCTCCTAATGTTTCGAACCCCTCCCCCGTATGCAATGTTATGACATAGGAAGCTCACTACCCAGCCTCCTAATGTTTCGAACCCCTCCCCCGTATGCAATGTTATGACATAGGAAGCTCACTACCCAGCCTCCTAATGTTTCGAACCCCTCCCCCATATGCCACAGGGCTCCATAGAAAAAAAGACCATTCCTGTGCTTGCCTTTTGGCTGACACCTAGTTCCCCCCATGGGATTCCCCCCAAGGGATGTTTTGAAAGTTTCCCCCCATGAAAGTTTCTCCCCTCATCCACTTTGTAGATGAGAGGTGCTTAGAATGCCCTAAAACCCATTCTGCCGCGAATTCAGCCCCCAAGCAGTCCTAATGGGGTGTAAGCTACAGCCTTTTATCACTTTGTTCAGACGATGAGGGATAGCCTGGGTTTGCCTTCCCTGTCATCCCTAGTTTCAATACTACCGGCCTGTGCATAATTCTTCATGGATTGACAACTATAACAGATGAAATGTAAGAATGTTCTGGCATTGAGTGATCCCTATGCTCGGGCCCTCCCTATGCCAATGCTAGGCATAGGGAGGGGGAAAGCTCCCTATGCTTTGGCATAGGGAGAAGGAAGGCATCCTATGCTTCGGCATAGGGAGGAAGGAGGTTCCCTATGCTTTGGCATAGGGAGGAGGGGAGGAGGGAGGGGAGGGGAGGCTCCTATGTTTGAGTTATCTTTACCCAGTCAGAGAAATTCATGACCAACACACAAGTTTGACTCATGTGAGGCCTGAGAGCCGAGCAAAATGGGGCACAAAAGGGCCAAAGATGCCTCAAGGTTAACGGGTTGGTATCACTTTCAGAGGCCTCCAAAGCCATCTCCCTGTCACAGAGGCAACGCAGAGCCATCGCAGAGGCATGCATGACCTTCACTGACAGCCAGAATAGCCAAAAAAGTACCCCCACATTTCTTAAATCTGAAATGGGACCTCCCTCGGATCGGAAATCGGAAGAATCTGAAATTTTTTTGAGCAAAGGGACTTGGGAATTAATCGGAATCGGAATCGGAATCGGAAATAATTTCCGAGTGCAACACTGCTGGGCATGCAAAGTGTAAGAGGAGGAGGATGAGGGCGTTTGCTGGATTTAGGAGTTGGGCGGCAGGAGGAAGCGTGGGGGGCGCTGGGGGACCTGAGCCAGGCCAGGGAGGAGGGAGAATTTGCGCTGCTGCCGAGAGCTCTCCTCCGAGGCGTCCGAGGCCTTGCGCGGCGGCTTCAATCCACTCCTCTTCCCTCTTCTTCCCAGGCCAGGCTCCAAGCCGAGGGAGGGCAGGCCAGGGCAAAACACAGCGCTCGGGGAAGGAAGGCTGACTCCAAGGACCATCCAAGCTAAACTAGAGGCACAGCTGAACCTGAGCAGAGGACTGAGACTCCGTCTTGGCCTCCTCCTCTCTGGAGGTGAGTGGAGGTGGAGGGGGCTGGTTGGGCTGCTGGTTGTAGGTCGGGTACTGCAGAAAGAGCGGAAGGTGTGGCGGCGGAGGGAGGGCGGGGGGTACGAAGAATACTGAGAGCTCCGGGCCCGCCGTCCGGCCTCCTCCGCCTAGCCCCAGCTCCCCGCCTACGCCTGCAACCCACATGCCACACTTACACTCCTGTCCCCCACCTACGCACACTGAGGTCAGAAGGAGGCGCTGCCATTCTGCTCCAACCAATGGCTAGGGGGGAGGCTGGCTGGGGATGCTCGGGATGGGCATGGGAGCAGAGGGTCATGCAAATGGAGCGTGGGGAAGGCGGCTAAGGCTGGAAACCCAGGGACGGCATGGTGCCAAAGAGAGTATCATGATGAGGACGGCTATTGAGAGGCGGGCGGGAGAGATTACCGAAAGCTGGAGAGTGCCTAGAACTTGTAATGGTGGAAGGCTGGATCGCAGAAGATGCCCTTATCTGAAGTGAGCAGGACGGCTAGGCCACAATGGCGTTACCAGGACAGCCATAGTGAAAGAGAGGAAATGAAAATAGGAAAGCGGCGTCACAGAGAGAGGGCCGGCCAAAGAGCGAGAGAAAGAGACTAGTGGAGTGGAAGAGACGGGGTGGGGGCTGGCTAGAGGGGTGATGGAGAGGTGCGGGTGGGGTAGGCTAAGTAACCTGGTAGGGTGCCCAGGCGAGGCTTGCGGGGGTTGGGGCCGGGCGGTGCGTACTGGTCGCTGCTGGAGTAGTCGGTGGTGGTGTCGGTTGTGCTGCCCGGGTCCACCAGGTGCTGCAGCCCCGCCGCCCCGCCCAGCAGCAGCTCTCCGGCTGGCGACCTCTCTGTCGATCTGCAACCAGCAACCACTTCTCACTCCACCCTCCAATTCCAGCTCCAGGCTATCGCTACCCTCATCCTGAACCTAGAGAGTGAAAGGCTCGAGCTGTGGGGGGCGCTGGTGAGAGGGGTCAGGAGAGGGGGGCAACTGAGGGAGTTTGTCAGAGTCATGCGAGGGCACAGGGGGGTTGAGACTTACGGCGCGAGAGGAGCGGGTGAGTGCTGGCTTTCGAGCAGGCTTAAGGCAAAGACTGGGCGTGGAGCCGGAGGAGGAGGAGGTGGATGGAGGAGTAGGTGTTTGGAGGAGGTGGTGCGAGGGAGGCGGGGTAGGGCTGACCTTTCTAGGACAGGGGTGAGGTCGCGATGTTGCAGGCGGCCGCCGGCGGGCGGGGGGCCGCTGGAGATGGGCAGCCACTTGGGGGGAAGGCTGGCTCCCGCCCATGCGCCCGAGCTCGAGGCCTCCTGCATAGAGCTCTTCAGTAGAGTGCCAAGCCAATGAGGATAGGGAGGGAACGGTGGTGGCAAGGTTGGAGAGGGAGGTGGGAGGTAGGAAAGGCTGGAATGCAGTGGCGGAGGGCAGGGAGGTGGAGGCTGTGGCGGTTGGATGGGCTGGAGTGGGCTGCTGGGGTGCTGTGGTGGAGCTGGGGAGAGGAGGAGCAGGGGTGTCGAGGCCGGCGTGGGGTGGGACGGGTGGAGCAGCGGCCATGGTCTGAGGGTAGCCCTGTAGAAGGAGTACATTGATGGATGATGGTGTAGGAGGGAGTGACGGGGATGCAAACGCTGAGCTGGTGCTGGTAGGGCGATTCGCCGACGATGCGGGACTCGATGGTCTGCATGCGGCTGACGAGGTTGGTGACCTGGTCCAGCAGCTCCTTGTTGGCGTTCAGGAGCTGGTTGGTGCGTGCCTGGAAGGGTGAGAAGGAGGTGGTGGATGCGGAGGGATGAGGAGAGCAATGACTGACCTGAGCCTCAAGGCGTGCAGTGGTCTCGGCGTTGAGCTGGTCTCGGAGGAGCTGAACTTGGCAGGTGGCCACCTGAGCCTGCTGCTGAGCCTGCTCCATCTGGCTGCGGATGAGCTGGAGGGAGTAGGAGTCGAGGTCGGCGGTGAGGCGGGCCTGCTGGGGCGGACTCAGGGTCCCGGTTGGCCTGGGCGGGGGACTGGCGAGGTGGGGCTGGGGCTGAGGCTGTGCCAGGGCGAGGCTGGCGTAGGGGCTGGCGAGGGGGTTGAGGGCGGCCTGCTGGAGGGCGGCGTGGTAGCGTTCCGCGGACATCTCTCTGCCCAGGGAGGAGTAGAGGCTCCCGAAGCCGCCTCAAGAGTGTGAGTGTGGTGTGGGTGGGAGTAGGAGAGGGGAGGAGGAAGGAAACCGGAGGGTCCGGGAGCGGCCCAAGTGCCGGCGCTGGCTGGCCAGGGATAGCCGTAGCTGTAGGGGGCAGGGGGCTGGGCGAGGGCGGGGTTGAAGTCGGAGGCTTGGGCTGGGAGACCGGCACCGCTGGAGGTGGACGGTCCTGCCTGGTGGCCCAGGCCAGCTGTCTCCGTCTCTCCCTTTAAATAGACCAATCACTATGGAACAAATAAAGAGAGCTATTTGGCAATTATGTTTGAAGGGAGGCCGCATGCCGTAAAGTTGTAAAGAGAAAAGAGAAACATCGAAGTGAATCCAGTCACAGCGTAGGCTGTCCACACCGTCGGTGGAGATGTGGAATTGGTTGTGGGCGGGGGAGGAAAAGGCAGCCGTTGCTCCTCCACTACCAAACATGCCCCCGTAGGCCTGTCAACGTTAGTAGAGGGGGTGTTAGGCAAAGAGGCATGCTGATGGGAGGACGACAAGGTTTGAAGGCTGGGACAGAGTAAGCGGAGTACCTCCTTGAGGGGATTTGAGGTGGCAGTGACGATGGAGGAAAGTGAGTCTTTGGTCTTGCCGGGCTGGGAGGGGGCGGGAGGTGGCGGCTCGTTGGGCGGCGGCAGCAGACTGAACGGAGACGCGGAACGAGAGTGAGATCCTGCACCATCCCTCCTCTAACAAGTGGCAGGAGGAAGGGAAGCAGACCTTGATGAGCTTCCTTCTCCAGGGACTCTTCCAGCACGGAGCCCAATTCACCGGAGACTGCAAACACCCTTTTGTGCAGCCAGAACATCCTCTCCTGAGTTCCTCTGCCTCTCTCACTCCCCTAACCCTCTGCCCAGTAGTGCATCTTTCTACTGCAGCTGTGCCAACATACTTTACGCCTGGGGTCCACAGAGGCGCCGTCATTCGCTATCCCTAATTTATGGCCTCTGCTCTCCCCGAGTCCGCAACTGTTGTCAAGCCTGCTTTTTAGGGCCGGAGGAGGCAGGCATGCTCAGGTCTCAGGTGTGTAGGCGGGTGTTATTCTCAGCGCTAGGTGGAGGCTGAGTTTGTGGGGGTCTTTTTGAAGGGAGGCCGTAACTGGAGTCTTTGAGGCAATGAGAGGAGGAGAGGAGGATGTGTGCGTAGGAGGCCATTGGCGCTGACGAGTTGAGCTGAGGCCTTCTTTACCCTGGCGCCTCAGTGCGTAAAAAGTGCTTAGCGCTCCTGGGGCTCGACTTTTGCCGAAACTACGCAAGCCCCCTCTGCACCAGCCTCTTTTCCCCTCCCTCCCTGCCTCAACCTGGCCCTACTCCCATGCCCGCATCCTCGCCGCCCCCGCCTGATTTATGGCCCCTTCACCAGCTAGCAGCTCCTGGGGCTGCGTAAAGACTCGCCTCTCTCTCTTGCCTGCGCCTCTAATTGGCGGCCGTCTATTTGCTGGGGGAAGGGAACCTTTTCTCCTGGCAGTGTCGGGGAGTTTGTCGGCGGGGTCGAGGGGGCCCTCGCTGGTGGAAGCCTGCACCACCCTGTGGCACACGTCGAACGCCTGCCCGATCGTTCGCACTATTCGCATTGCCTGACTCTGCAACCATGCCCTATCAAAGAGCATCCAGACAGGACCGATCATTACTCTGCCTCTGTGGTCTTTGTTGATGGGTGTAGGAAGGGTGGGTGAACCTCAAGGTCGGGATCATCCTCGATGGAGGTGGAGAAATGGCGGGCGGGGCCCCATTGCACAAACTTCGGCCTCGTGATGGGCTCTTCGCCTTCCCGCGGAGGCTTGGCCATGAGGCGGAGGTAGTAAAAGCGGCCTTCCTCCGACGTCATCCTCCTCTTCCTCCCTCCCCTCCGCCTTTTCTACCTCCTTCTACCTTCTCATCCTGCCCCACTCATCACACACCTCCCTACTACTCCAGCTGCAATCCACTATCCACCCTGTCCAAGATCTGCTCTTAGGTGAGCCCCTATTGCATTTGATTACTTTAGAAATCAATCGGACGGGAATGAAACTAATTCATAGAATGATGTCGGGGAAAGGAGGAAGTCACGTAAGCTGCAAAGGAGATAAATGATGGAGGGGGGAGTGAGGAAAGAAGACACAAAGGCTGCGGCAGGGCGGGGGCAAGTTTGTTGGTATAATTGAGGGATGTATTGGCAGAGTGTAGGAGGGAGGGCGGGTGGGAGGAGGGCTTGTGTTGGCAGAGAGGAGGGTGGAAGGGGGGCGGGGTTAAAAATGGGAGGTGTGGGCCGTGGCCGGGCGCTCGCGCGCGGAGTGCGGCGGGGAAGTTGAGAGCAGAAGTTGAAGGAGGCCAGCAGAGCGAATGGCAGAGGGAAGCGCTCGGCTTTTGCGGCTTCCAACCTTACTTCCCCCTCAACCCCTCCTCCTCCTACACTTCCACACTCCTAGCGGGGGGAAGGGGGGCTGCTGAGGAGAGGGGGAGAGAGGGCTGGCCTGCCCCTGCATGCTAGGCGTAGGTAGGTGGAGTAGGAGGAGGGGGAGGGGCTGTGGCAGCTGCCACAGGAGGGGCTAGGAGGCACTGGGGGGCGGGAAGGAAGGCCCAACACCTTCGACAGAAAGCCTCCTTCACCTCATCACCCACTCCCTCCTCCGCCATAGCTCCGTCCCGGCGCAAAAACGCCTTCCTCCACCCCGCCACTCTCCCGCATCCACCCGCCCGCCCTGCCCTGCCAACAATCACCCACCGCCTCCCGCCATCCCTCACCCACAGTCTCACACTCCCCACCTGCTAACCATTTACTTCCTCAATTCCTCAAAATATGATCTGTCCAGCTCCTGAGCATTTCTTAAACGTGGCTAGGATAGCCTTTTTAGAATCTAGCTCACTACGTGCAGTTTAAGAAAAAAATGATACACAGTTTTAAATCCAAAATATAAGTTTAAGATGATTTAAAGTGGTTTGTATTGAAATGAACATATTTTTGAATTGCGTTGAGTCCGGTCAACGCGCACTGAGTGATCAATCAACAGTCCGCGAACAAACCGTTTGCTCATTAATGGCCGCCGTCAATGGACATTTTGACAGCGCTTGACAGAGGGGCAAAGAAGCCAAGTGCATGCTTCCTACCTCCAGCCACCCCATCTAGAGGGCCAATAAAAGCCAGCCAACAATAAGCCAGCCATGTCCCATTTTATGCCACTCCACTAAAAGCCTACCCACTCCAACAACAGCTCCGCCAGCCTGAAACGGACAAGGCCTAAAAAGTGGGAGGGCGAGCGGAGGGCTAAAAGGAGGCTGCAGAGAAGCGTGAAGCAAGCCGACATCCGGCGCAAGAAACGGAAATCCATATTTCTCCCCGCGCCACCCCCAAAAGCTGGCCACCCCCGAACAACCCCGCGGCGTTCCCCCACACTCCCTCCTTCCTCTTCTTGTCCAGGATGCTTGGTGGGGTGCTCGGCCATGAACACTCGCTGCGATTGGACCCTTCCTGCTGAAAAACAAGGGCCAGGCAAAAGCAATCAAGTCGTGGAATGCCTTCCTTGCTCAAGGAGGCTCCTTCCTCACTCGCCGGGCGAGTGTGAAGGTCTTTCCGGGGCAAAATCTTCAAGGAGGAGAGGGGAGGAAGGATATTGATCAAGTAATGAGCGAGCGGGGGAGGGATAGAAGCAGCTCAAAAAAGGAACTGCCTCTATCCCCCCTGCGGATGCGGCATGGGATCTCATTTCCGGGGACTCTGGCAAGTGCTCGCCTGCACTTGTCACACTGTCCACAGAGAGCTTCTAGCCGCTGAGAGTGACAGCTGAAGACGCGCTTCAGGGAAGCAGGCGGCGGGGCTCTCATTTTCAGAAGAGTTAAAGCTCTGCTGGAGCCTAGGGAATGGGATATTGTTTTTGCTGGGGCAACAGAAAGCACATGGGTCAGGCCGCAATGAATGAATGAGGAGCTGGAGTTGGAATGTGGGCAGATTGGGTTCATTTATCGCAAAACGTGATTGAAATATCAATGCATGAAACAGAACTCGCCTCTGCCATTTTCGTGCGCAACTTTCGTTGGCCAAGTGTTTCAACAATTAATATTAGACTACCCTAATGAAATGTTGTTTTCATGTATTGTTGGCGTGGGTGTGTTTTGAAAAGTCTCTGTGAAAGGTGAAATGGTGAACCTTTTTGGCACACTTGAAGACGTTGCATTTAAAGGTGTTTGTAGCACCGTCGCGGGCGATATAGGAGAATATTTGCAGGTCTTGACTATCGTGGGAGACATAGAATATCCTCAACTATTTGTCATTTTCGGAAGAAACGGATAATACTTAGCTCGTCATACTTAGATAAATTGTACCAGGTTTTTTAGATATATAATGTTACCCCAAAATTTCTGATGGCAAATGTACCTATAAATAGGGTGAAACATGACGAGGAGCTGAGATTCGTCCCAGGCCCACTTGCCCTTCTCAAATTGTCAACTTTTTGTTGCCCAAATTTCAAAAAGTAACAAGCACCTTCTTCTTCCTAAGCACAACCTTGACTCCGTCAACGGAGATGGAAATATCCACCTTTTTCTTCTTGATCCCACGTGCTTTGAACTCGTACTGAAAGCGGAAGTATTAAAAACTGGTTCCATTAGATTATGCAGACACATCATGACCATGATTCAAAACGTTCGCTATCGTCAAAATAATTTTCATGATGTCGAAAGTAGTGCAAAAATACTAAAGTTAGAGAAATTGGCTAAATTTAAATTTAAAAATGGCCGATCTTCAATTTCGCACAAAATGTCTTCGTGAAGCAGTATAGCAAATTGCATAAAAAATTAAGTAAAATCTCAAAAATTATCGCAAAAAAATTGAGAGACATTTTAAAAAGGCAACTTAAAATCTAGTAACTTTGCAAATTCTCATTTTCACAATAATACTCGAATTCAGCTTTTAAAATTTAATCTAATAAAATCCAACTAGATAAGGTGATGTCTGCGATAAAACGTGGATTTCATCACTAAACGATCATTCATTCCATAGGTATTTGAAATACGATCAAATCTATTATTGTTCTTAATTTCTGGAAACTAAAATCTTTTATGAGAGCTGAAATATTCCAAAGTAAGACCCCAATTTTTATATTTTTTGAAACTTGACAACATTCTAATACTTGGTCCCATTTGAGCGTCTTGGTGACCGTTGAGCATGCAGTGTGCATTTGAGCGTGCGTGCCTTTGTTGTCTCCACATTTCATTTTTTGGCTTGACAAACTTTTATGGGTTATTATCTGTCAAGTGGCAGGTTTATAGCATCAGTTTTGATTTTTGAGTGGAAATAACTTTGACATTATTTTTGCCTATGCTTCAAAATTCGAATTTTGCACGCTAAAAGGCCACAAAAAAGTCTTAGAATTATGTCAAGTTTGGAAAAAATATAAAAAACGAGTGGTCAGAATTTTGAGCAACCGTTTCTGAGGCAATTGACAGTCTCTAAAAATTTAAAAATAAAAAAAAACAAATTAGTGGTGATACCCGAACTCGGCGCATGGCAGCGACGATCTCGATACGGCTCGCTGGCCGCGGGATCTCCATGCTCCCAATATACTGAAAACGATACGCACTCATATTGGGGTCAAGTGTCCCGGAATGTTGAATATGCTCATCCAAATCCTCAAAAATATAATTTAATCAATGCTCAATAAAATGTTTTCTGGAGCTTCGAGCATCCAGCGACCTATCTCCAGGCTGTCAGAAGCAAGTGGACCTTGGCAGCAAAATGCAGGAGCATAGGCGGGGCTGGCTCTGAGCAGGGCATGGGCTCTACCAGCTCTGTTGGCAAGGTTCGGAAGCGACTGGGGCGAAGCAAGGCCTCAGCTCCACTCCAACTCCACTTCCCCATCCTCCCGCCCAACTAAGGAGTCGGCTAGTGGCAGATTGCCCAACTGGCCTGTCAGACAATTTGCTGGACGGGCCTAGGAAGGCGAAGGCTGAAAGACGGCTATCGAAAAGGAAGTGGGGAGGGGGTTGAGCAGAGTGAGTGCAAACTGGGCAGCCTCTTGTCAGCCACACTGCCACTATATGAGGCCTCGCGTATTCCAGGCATCCCGGCGGAGAGGAGGGCGGCTTGGGGGGCAAAAAGTAGGGCTGCCCCTCGCCCCTCTGCCCGCCGAGGCTTTCTCTCTCTATTGGCGAAATATATGGAGGGGCGGGCCGGGCGTTTATGCATTTGCCAGCTGGATAGAGATGCAACCAGCGAAGCGGCCACCCCTAGAGAATGCCTCCCCCTTGCCCACTTTGCCTCACACAGCCCCAATTCCGCAAAAGCTATTTCCCGCTTCGCTCCACTTTGCGGGTAAACGAAAGTTAAATCGTCGATCGTCAAACACAAAATAATCGAAGCAATGGAATGATAAAAAGGGGAAAACGGATGAATAAAGTTTGATCCCATATTTTTGATGGTTTTATAAGAGCGATGATGTCGTAAGGAACACCAATTCACCTCAGGCTCCCTCCCGATCAAGGCTGATTTTACCTTGGACTCAAAGTGGATGCCGTGCTGGAAGGCCAATTCGTTGTGCAGTGGGACGCGGCAGTCGTAGAGGTCGTCAGCGATGATGTCGTAAGGAACACCGCCAGCTTTGCCCCCACGCCCCACCGGCATTCCACCTCTCCCCAGGCTCCCTACAACCAAAACTTATTTCATCGTTTACCTTCTCCCTCCTGTTGGGGCCCCCCGCGGGAGCGGTGAGTGGGGGGGGGGTGGTTTTCCTTTTTCTTCTTTTTGTGGGCGAAGTGAGGAGTTTTTTGTAGTTAGGAATTTATTTTAAAATAGAAAATGAAATTAATTCATTTTTTTTTTTGTTTTTTGCATATATGAGGGGAGAGTAGCAAAAAGCAAAATACTAGCCAACATTGTCGTTTTTTTTTATTTTTTTTTTTTTTCTTAAGATGAGGATTGGCTTCGGCTGATTTTTTTTTTCTTATCTTATTTTTCAATTCTTAGTTTATTTTTTTATGATTTATCTTTCCCCCCCCTCTCCCCCCCAAACAATTTTTTTTTTTTGATTAGGGGGCGCCGTGTCACCTTAATTGTTGTTGCATTTTGAGAGGGGAGTAAAGTGGTGGGGAAAGAGGGAGAGGTGGTGTTTCCGAAAAAAGGGGGGGGGGAAGGGGGGGGGGGTGTTTTTTTGCAGCCCTTTTTTTAGAAGAAGCGGAGAAAAAGGGGGGGAAGCTACCCGGGGAGGGGGAACACATGGCTTCTTTTTTTTCTCCTTACAATGTACTTTTCATCTCCAAGTGTAAGTTAAGTACCCATTTTGACCTACTAATGGGCTACTTTGGCTAGTTTAGCTCCTGAGTTTGGGAGTGTCTTATGAAGGGGGGGGGACGCCCCCCCCGCCCCGGCCCCTTGTCTTTTTTTGATGTAACGCACCACCGCACAGCTGCAGTAAGGCGCCTTTTTTTCGGGGCGGGGGCGCGGATCAGCGAAAAATTTTTTTATTTTTTTTTTCTTCTCTGTGCAAAATATAATATACATGTTTTTCTCCTTCGCGGTAGGCTTTTTTGCTCACACAATTTAATGTATCGGATTTTGAGTTGACTGCAACTTAACTGCAATAAAACCACCATCTATACATTTAAGCATTATATACTTTTGTCAAAGCGTGAGCGGTCAAAATGCAAAATTTGATTTTAAGCGAAGTATTTTAATTTTGTAAACTGCGAAATTTTAAAAAAATACAACTCCTATTTCTCCTGGCGGATTTTCATGATTAGACCACCATTTAATAGAGTTATAAAACATAAGCCCTTATGACTTTTCTCTAAAATATAATCCAGACGCACTATTCAGAAAAAACTTTTTTACATTTAAAATTTTTTTTTCAATTTTGAGCTTTCACTGTTACAGCGCCGCAAACTGGCGCTAAATTCTGAAAATTTAGGTTCCTTGCCCGTTTCGTATCGATTGAGATTTCAAACGGACCCTGACAACCAGAAAAACTTAACTTAGAATTTTGGTTGTCACGTTTGGTCTTTATGTTACAGCAAAGGCCAATAATACCGAAAAAAAATTTCGCAAATTTTTTGGCTTAAATTATTAATTTTAGCATGTATCCATCCTATAGTGTAGTGTTGTTTTGTAATGGCGTTATTGTTGAAAATTAGATAATGATATTTTCTTATAATAATAATATGGCATAGAAGGAGGATAAAAGGAGTTCAAATATTTAAATATTTGGCTGACACCTGGTTTCCCCCCCCCCCAATGAGATTTCCCATCCCTCCCAGGCAATAACCCCCCCCCCCCCCTCATGAAAATTTCCCCCCATGAAAGTCCCCCCCCAAGATTTTCACCTATACCCACGCACCCTGCGCTAATGCGTCCCCTAGTTGATACGGCAGTCTAAACAGGGAAATTTGTGTCTTTGGTGGGGGGAAACTAGTCGTAAAAAATTCTTGGGGGGGGGGGGGGGTAGGGGGGGAACTAGTCGTCAAAAGTCTTGGGGGGGACTAGTCGTCGATTTCGAAGCCTATTTCCCCCCCC
Organism: Ptycholaimellus sp. GST1_10; assembly: GCA_030248095.1. Lineage (NCBI taxonomy): Eukaryota > Metazoa > Nematoda > Chromadorea > Chromadorida > Chromadoridae > Ptycholaimellus > Ptycholaimellus sp. GST1_10. Next base: position 17,172 of record JASANA010003441.1, on the reverse strand, counting down.
AAGAAAAAAATTCACCTATTTTCACCTAGTTTAAACAAAGACGAATAAAAGAGGGGACGATTTAGAGCTTCATGGAGGGGAAGGGGACCATTTATGGGGGGGGGGACGTCCCCCGCTTAGTTGGCCGGTACCCCTCCATGGGGGGGAAACTAGATAAGGGGAGGAAACTAGGCGTCAGCCAAATATTTTGCCGTTTCAAAATGGAATTTAGAGTTCTGTCCTCTGATACTTTGGCAAAAGACAAAAATAAAAAGGCTAAAAATTGTATTAAAAAATAAAAATAAATAAATAATTAAATAAAAAGGCTAAAATTAAAAATTTTCAATTCTCAAATATTATGCTAATACAGTACTATTGGTTCTAGTATTTCATTAATTAGCAAATATTCCAGTCTGCTTGTTCCAAAAACCTTATTTTTATTTTAAATTACTATTTATTAATAAATTCCTCTAAAATTAGATGGGATGAAAAGGATAGGAGATAACCTGAGCCGGCGAGGGCGGGGAGGAGGTGGGGATGGCGGCGAGTTTGAAGCTAGGAAAGTGGAGGAGGTGGTCAGGGGAAGAGCATTGCCCTCAGGCCAGCGCCTCCTCCGCCCCTCAGCCACCAGCCTTGGTAGAGTCCTTCGATCGCCTTCCTCGCCCTACGCCCCCGCCGCCTATCCCACCGCCTTCACTTTCACTCTTCGTTCGCTCAATCCGGGTACAGCTTTTTTTTTTCCTTTCACGCATCAATTAGCCTGTTCTTTCAATTCAATTGTTTTTTAAACTTTGCTGAATCATTAAGAAACATCGTACAGTTGGGACCGGCAAAGCTTAAGAAGGAAGTGCGGAAAATGCTCTGTGGAGTTAGGCCTGATAGAGGAAGGGGTATTGATATTGGATAATTTAGGCGTAACCCAATTGGTGTGCCGAATTTTTTCCAGAAGTTATCTACGTTTTATCAAATATTCTGCCTCTCAATTAGAACCACATTGACTCCATCAATTTGGCAAGACGTGAAGGAAAAATTTGCTCAAAACTTCTAGGGAGTGAAAAGCATAAGGGAATGCCTTACCAAAATTGATAGTTTGTTTTTTATTAAATTACCCTTCAATGATAATTGGCAGAATAACAGTTTAGCCGCTATCGAAATATGCTAGCAAACACATATTCCCCTTTCACAGAAACCCGAGGCTTCCAATAAACTAGAGATTCCTTGTTGTTAGAGCTCAGTGAGGGCGCGTAAAAGGCGTGGACGGGGAAAGGTAATGAGGGTGGTGGATATACGAGTAGGGAGGGGTGGACGTAAATTCTGCAGCGGGGATGAATCGACGGGGGCTCGGCCTGAGGACAGGCTTCCAGCAACAATTGTTGCCCCAAGATGAGCGCCCGGCGATACGAAGCCCTCCCTCAGCCTCTCAGAGAGCGGCAGGCCAAAGCGCCGCCCGCCTCTAAGAGCCTCCCGTGTACTCTTCCCCCCTCTTCCTCCCTCCCCTCTCCTCCTCTCTTCCTTCCTACTCACTCCAGCCAGTCCTCCCAGCACTGCCCCACTTTGATGTAATAGCTTTTGAGGCGCCCTTGGGCTTCCGGCGGACCTGCGGACACTTCTTGGCCCCTGCCTCGACCCTTTCCTTGGCCCCTGCCTCCACCTCTTCTTGGCCCCTTACCTCTATCCACCTCTTACTCAGCCCACAAACCTCCAGCACCCCTCATCGCTGCTACGAGCTGCCCCGTCCTCGTCTGACGTCATACACCAGCCTTCCTCATTCATATCCCCCTCCACCCTCCACACATCCTCGCCAAATAGCACGCATCCTTTTTCTGCTCACCTCTCGTCTTTGCACAGCTCCCAGAATTGATCTCCAACCCTGTCAGTCTAGGAGTAAAGGAGGAAGGGAGAATGGGAGACTTTGGGGCAGCTGGGGAGTGGAAAGGTAGAGGGCATTAGGCGAGAGAGTAGTGGGAGATCCGAGGCTGCAGATAAGCGGAACAATGAAGAAGCACCACCCGTTTAGCTGGCAGGCAAATTCGGGTTTTCAGGCCCTCAATTGATTCTACATTTGTCATGTCTGGCATTTATGACTAGAAGAAATAAATGCGCTGCGGTTGTGCTTGTTGAAGATGAGGAATTCGATGCTGGATTTAGATTGGTCAAATATCCTCCCTGGTGTAAAACTTTTGCTATTTTGGCAAAGAACCCGAAGAAAAATTCACTGGGACTTTCCTAAGTTAGAATTTTTGTAAACAGCTGTAACAAAACGGCTAATTTGTCAACATTGTGATAAAAAGGTTCGCCCGTACCCCATGAATTCGGCAATGTGGCAATTCGGCAATATATATAAGATTTCGGCTGACTCCAAGGATCCCCCCCCCAAGACTTACACCCCCCCCAAAGGGGTTACACCCCCCCATGATTTACACCCTCCCCCAAGAATTATACCCCCAAGAATTACACCCCCCCAAAGGGAACTATATTGAAAAAAATTTTATTAGCTCAAAATGCTTCTCTGTACATATCTCGAAATTTAAGCTCAAGGAGTTTTTATATAAACAACTATTAACCTACTATTTTTAGCAAGTCTATACCGAGTTTGTCATGCTACTAGTTCGTCATGAGTAGTAATAAGGCGCAAGAACTAAAAGGCTCGTCCTTTCACTGTGGCAGTACCTACTAGTTAGTCCTTACTGAGTTGAGCACTTTAAAACATCAATGAACTCGGTAAGGACTTACTATGTTTAAGGACTAAGACTAACTATGTTGTACACGAGCCTTTTAGTTTTTGTGTTGGCTACGCCCTATATAGCGGTATAGACTAACTAGTAGCATGACGAACACGGTATAGACTAACTAGGTATAGACTCAGTAAAAAAGTAGGTATTTAATCATCTACATGAAAATTCCGTGAGTTTAAATTTCGAGATATGTAAAGAGAAGTATGTTAAGGCAATAAAAGAATTTTCAATATATATGCCTTGGGGGGTGTAATTCATGGGGGTGTAAGTTTGGGGGGTGTAAGTCTTGGGGGGGGGGGGGTTCTTGAAGTCAGCCAAGATTTCAATTCAATACTTTCACTAGTATTTCTTGAAGGCAATCAATTTATCAACAATGCAAACAAGTGTTTACAATCAACGGTTTATTAGCGGTTACCGTTTATTGTTGCCCCAGTTGGATGAGGCTATCTAGAGAGATGTTGTTCAAATACGCTTAAAAATTGATGAAATCGATGCAAGCAGCTTTTGATTGTAGCGAAAGCAAAACTGCTGCAAGGAGAAGAGTTTAGTTGAAAAATGGCTGGTGGGTGGGAAAGTGGGGATAGAGGAGCGGAAGAGAGAGAGGAGCCTTTGGATGGAGCCTAAAGGCAAATCTAATTTGCAAGGCTGGGGCTTCGCTACCAGCACCGTCTTTACTACCGCCCACATCCTTTTCCCTCCTCCCCACCAGCTCCTATGCCTGCCTATTCCATCTATTCCCATCATTCGAGATCCACTTCCTCAGCTCCTTCTGCGTCTAGCAATTGAAGGGGGGAAACACTGAAGTGTCTGGAAGTGGCAAATGGCAAAAGCAAAGCAAGCGTAGGAGATGGGCGCCAAGGCAGACGGCAGAAGAAGGAAGTTGAGTGAGGAGGGGCAGGAGGAGCAATCAGAGGTCCTTTGTGGAGCCAATCAAAGTAGGGAGGGGGCGAAGGGTTGCAGAAGGAAGGAAGGGAGGGCAAGAGGAGACGAGGGAAGAGGAGAAGGGGCATTAGGGCTGATGGGCGAAGTGTAATCCAAAACAATAGGAGGCGGGAGGGCGGTGAAGGAAGGAGTAGAGGTGTTGGTTGTCCTCCTGGCGAGGCGGTAAGTTCTCATCTCTCTACAAGCGGGCTGGCTGGAGGGGGTTAAAGCAAGGGGAAGGTTTGAAGACCAAAAAGCCTTCCTACGCAGGGGAGGGCTGGGCGGGGGAGGAGGGAAAGTGATAGTGTGAAGTAGGTGGGGGCTGGTGGAAGTGTGTGTGTGTGGAAGGGGCGGGGCAGCAGAGGAGGAGGAGGAGAAGAGGAAGGAAGCAGGTGGGTAGGCGGGTGGAAAGGGATTGGAGGACATTGGAGCAAGGGCGTCGCAGCAGGGAGGGGAGGCGCCCCGCCTAATTCATTGCCCGCCGTCAGGCCTGGCACCCGCCCTGCTCTCCACTGCCCCCTTAATCACCCTCGCCTTTCCTAAACAAGCCTCCCTCCTCCTCCTCTGGCCCAGCAGGAGAAAGGCAAAGAAAGAAGGGCAGGACGGCGATGAGTGGAATAGCAATCTGTCATAACGGGCCAGAGGGTCAGAGGGCTGGTGAGGCGGCGAAGCTGGGCTGGTTGGTGCCAGCGGGTTGGCGGGGGGTTGAGGGAAGGGAGGAGGAGAGGTTAGGAGGGCAGGAGGGAGGGGGCAAATGGGAAGGTGGAGGGGGGCAAGAAGGGGAGGAAGAGGTGAGAGGGTAGAGTGTGCGAAGGTGAAGGAAGGCGCAGAAGCGCTGCAAGCTTCACGGCCACCCTAGGCCTGCGCATTCCACAGAGCCCAGCCGCAATATACACACACACAAAGCCCCTCGTTGTATAGCCTCCCCCCCTCTCCTAGCAGCTCCCCTGTCCGCCCAGCTAATCGTCCCCCGACAACTCCGTCGCATCCGCCCTCCCCTACCCTGCACTCGCATAAGCAGAGGGGAGGGGCAGAGAAAAAGGCAGGCTTCCTCCTGGCCGGGTGGCGATAGGACGGGCGCCCAGCCAGAGGGAGAGAAAGAGAGATCAATGCGGAGACGAAAAGACGCCTCGCTCTCTCTCTCTCTGGACCTGGGTAGAGTAGCGGAATGAAAGACGCCGTATGTCCCGTCCCCATATCCCCTCCTCTTCCCAGCAAATCCGCGCAGTGGAGCGGGCCAAGTCACTCACTCACCCATTTTCCCCGTTAGGCCAGTAAAGCACCAGAGCTCAATGGGGCAGAGGTGGAATGGAGCACTGTGCGCGCTTCCCACGCTCATTCATTTCCGCTTCCGACCCCACCCGCCTTCTTCTGGCTGGATCTCTTGTGCAGCCTTTTCCCATGGACATTCCACCAGACTGCCGCCTAAGTCCCCCAAAGCTTCACTTTGCTCCGTCAGCGTAGCAAAGTAAGAGACAGGAGGTGTGAATGGGAGGAAGGGAGCTGCTGCGTAAGCGGGTGGATTAAAGGGCCTAAGGGGGGTATCAGGTGGCGCGGGGAGTGGGCAGACAGAAAGACACTCTGGTCAGGTAATGCCAGCTGTCCTGGCCAGCAGCCTCTGCTGTTGACAGCCTTACTCCCTCCCTCCCTATTTGCCCAACTTTGCCAGCAGCTGTCCATTTCATTCGCAGCTCTTTCCCATTTCCTCATCTCGCAGCATCTCTTGGGAGCTCTAGAGAAGTTTTTCACAGCGGGCGGGGGAAGTCGGAGGGGGCGAGGGGGATGACGGTGGGACTGCGCCAGTTGTGATTGGCCACCAGATGAGACATCAGGTTCTCTGCGGCCACCCTGAAGCGGGATGAGGTTTTTGAGGGTTGGAAGGGAGGGAGGGAAGGGAACGCATGTCCGTTGCTGCCGAGACCGCGGATCTGCAGCTCCTTGAACCAGAAGAAGTTGTTGGCGCAGTCGGGGTAATAGGTCACCTGCCGCAAAGGCCTCTAATCTCTGCCGCTCTCTCGGTTGAAACGAGGAGGCAACCTGGACAAATTTCGGGAGCTCTTCGTAGTTGAGCACCAGCAGACGCTTCCCGTTCGTGCCTTCCCTGTGCCCACAGCAAGCTTGCATTCATCCTAGCTTGCCAGAGGTAGGGAGGGTACAGGTCGAAGGTGATGGGGTCGGTGATGTCGCTGGAGCCGCCGAAGAGGAACTTCACCTGGCCCTTGATCCACCAGCAGGTACGGAACTCCAGCACATACTGACGCCCTCAAGCTCCCACCTTTGTTGGCCCTGGACAGGGCCTGGGGCAAGCAAGGGGCAACCGCAGAATGTGTCCTTGGTGTCGTTGTGGTTCTTGGTGGCGAAGTAGTAGACGCCCTCGAAGCCCTCCTCCTGCTCCGTCTGCGGCCCGAACACCGGACAGCCCTTCCCCTCCGGGCACTGGAGCTCTAGGATGAGTCTGCGGAGGACAGGGGAGGACAGAGGAGCTCACATGATCGCAGAGCCCGTCCTCAAAGTCCTGGCTGCTGGAGCAGTTGAAGGCCTCGAATTTGCAGGGGGAGTTTGCCGCGGCGTTCTTCAAGGCGGCCGTGAAGAGCTGGGTGGCCCGGTAGTGGGGGCAGGTGAGATCGGACATTATCGTATTCCCTGGATCACAAATATGTACAAGGCTCATGAGAGCAAGGAATGGTGCATAGAGAGACATTTGAAGTGCAGGAAGTCTTCCAGGGCCTCGCCGAGTGGAGGGATGGGGACGGGCTTGGAGCAGCCGGGCTGTAGGAGGCCGCCGTTGGCGAGGAAGTCCAGATGGCCGAAAGCCTGGGTCGTTCCCGCGCCGCCGTGGTAGAGGTCGTAGCCGTCTGCAGTGGAAAAGGCTGGGAGGCAGGAGGTAGGGATGGAAGCAGGAACCAGTATGGAGGCAGACGACAAACTGTGCGTCGCCCTGGTTGAGGCGCGTCTGCTCGGACATGCCCATCTTGATGGGGTTCCCGTGAGCGTAGAGCGGCCCGGCTGGGTCCAGGCCTCAGCAGGACAGCCATTCAGACAATAGGCGGAGGGAATATAGAAGGAAGGAGACCGAAGATTCTCCGAAGGCCCGGCGTTCGACGCCCGGCGAAGCCAGCAATGTGGGCGCCGAGGCTGAAGCCAACCAGACTGACATCGGCTGGGGACCAGCCCCAGGCGGATTGCCAAGCCTTCAGCACCTGAGCCACCGCCGCCCCCATCACCCGAGTATTGGCCGTTGCCTTCAATCAGTGCCTGGATGGCGATGATAGAGTGTAGCATGGATGGTAGGGGGTGTGCCTGGAGGTAGTTGAGGGTTCCGCTGCCCTGCGGCCCGGACCAGTCGACGAGTATGGCGCCGTGTCCGAGGCTGAGGACGGCCGACACCATGCCGGCTGTCCAGTCCCTTGGGAAGCCGCCACCGAAGCCGTGGATGAGCACGAACAGTTCCCCGCTTGTCGGCTTGGCCCCTTTCAGTGCCTGGCCAGTCCCACTCCCTCTCCTCTAAGACAAGGGAGGGGGAAAGGGGGTAAGAAGGGGCACCTTGATGTTGCTCTCCAGTGTGGTGTTGAAGAGGAACTCCTGCACAGGCTGCCCGGCCACGGCGTAGTAGAACTTGGGCTGGATCTGGGCCACTGTGTGCGGCAGGAAAGCCTCCAAAGCCAGCAGTATTTGTGGCAGGAGCTATGGTAGCAGGGTAGGAGATAGAAGCAGAGCGCAAGCGCCATGGTAGGTAGGAGCAAGAAGGTGTGAACCTGGTGACACCAGGGCGTGTGCGGGCCTTGCTCGAAGCAACCAAGCTGGAGGCCCTCATTGTCGCAGACATGGCCGCTCTTGCACCACACCTCTGCAGGGCTCCACTTGGCCTCCCCCGCCAGACTCAGAGACAGCAGCACCAGGAATACCCGCATCTTCGTCTCCCTCCACTCTGCACTGATCAAACTTAGAGCCCTGTCTGGGGGAGTGGAAAGGAAGCTAGCAGGTTTGCAGAGGAGTTTGGAATGAGACGGGGATTAGAAGGGAAAAGAGGGCAGAGACAGGCTGGGAAAGTAGCCGGCTGCAGCTGGACTGACGTGACGACACTGGTGTGAGTGGTGCAAACAGGCAGGCTATTGGTCTCTGTACACATTTTCAGCTGGACAGCACGGCGAGCCTTAATATTGTTTTTTTCTTCCAAAATGCTCATAGCAATGGCAACAATGGCCCAATGGCAACAATGGCCCAAATTGCCAAAATATGACAGTCACAAGTGGGGAGGCAAACTACGTCACTTTGGCTCATGTTATACTATAGGTAAAATTGTAATTCTCATCAAACGTTGGTGAATTTTGGCAAAATTGGCCTACAAGGGGGACAAAATTTTGCAAAATATGGAACCAGTTTTAAAATTTTTTCAAAGATTTATATACCAAAATTTAGCGAGAATTCTAAAAATGGAAGAATTTTTTGTCAGACTCAAAGGGAATTATGCGAAAATGTTTTTGACAAAAAGCGCAAATTTCGCAAAAGCGTTTTTTGGCCACTGAGACAGATAGATGGAATTTCGTGAGACTGAGAAGAAGGGGAGGGAAGTAGTTCAGTGGATGCGCCATTTTCGCTGTTGCCCCGCATGAAATGAACTACTCACCTCACCTGATCTCATTTAGGACATGGCAGTTTGCCGGTTAGCCAACACCGTTGTTACTCTTTTTCGAATGTGAGGTTTTGCAAAAAAGCATAATGCGGTAGCAAGTGGCGATAGCATGCGACTAGAGAATCGCTTCATCCTCTAAGTGAGGATCATCTGCAAAGGGGTTCTTATCACCGCCTTGCTCCCAATCTCCAACGATCATCTTGGTCACGGGGTCTCAAAATAGAATTCATTATTCTCAGCCAGTTTGTTAGATAATGAAAGGAATCACTGTTAGTTTTTGGGATTTTTTTGTTGAAAATCAGCAGCAACCCCTTGGGCAATTCCTTGAGAAATTCCTCAGAATTTGCTGATCTGAAGTGCTTGCTTAATTAAAGATAGAGTGAAGAATATAAAGCCCAACAGTTTGAGGCTTCTCGAAGAATGTAGCATCAGAAAACAGAAAACCACAGGTAAAAAGAACATTTGCTGAGCCATTTTGATGGTTTGCAGCTTGTGTGGTTGTGGTTTGGTAATGAACTGTCTGTAATCCCAAACTTACATCGCGTTTTAATTGGCACTTTTTGAACACGTGGGTTAGTCCAGGGGCAATGAGGGTTTTACGAAGGAAAACCAAACCTTCTACGGCAAAGCTTCAATAACCATAATACATTCTATTCGGGGATAATGGGCGTTTGTTCTGGACGGCGGCCGGGAAGGAATGGATTGTCTTCTCCGCCTTGATACCAATCGCACGCGTAGCCATATCGGACGCATAGTCATCCATCATCCGTGACGACCAAATATGGCTCGAATGGTGGACCTTTATGCCCGGAGTTCGCGCTCCAGATGTCCTTGAAACTATCACGATCAGCTGCTTTTACTTCTTTGATTCAGGCTCAGAAATTGAGGTTAAAATATTTTGAGAACGAGGCGCAATAGCATTTCTAGCCATTTTAAAGGCCATTTGCTGCAAAAGTATGCTTTGAGGTGCCGAATGACCTTGCTCTGGAGGTTGGTAAGGTGAAGGTTGCCGCTGGGCTTGAGAGCAAGACAGACGGCGCCTTTGTTGGTGGTGTTAGGTCGGAAGGTGATGAATCCGCAAGCCCGATTCTCCACCACGAAATGCCCCTCCATCGTGGTTGGCCGTGGTGGTTCACGAAGTTGCTGGGAACCGCTTACCAAAGTCAGGAGAGGAGTTTATATGCACTCAGCAAACACGTGGACCGTGGTCTCAACTCAACCTTATGACTCCTTCAACCCTAGGAGCTGCTAACTATTTATTGTCTATAGATGACAAACCGACATTTGGGGTTCTCGGAACAGCTCTCTTCAATCTCTTCTTCTCTTTTTAAAATCTTTAACAAATTAATACCTGCAATAAGTGCACGGTGGGCTTTGTTCAAGCCATTAAGAGAGCTTTTTTGAGAGGTTGAAAAGTGGGATGGACAAAAATTTTTACCCCCCTTTTTTATATTTTTTATTAAAAGTAGACATGTTTTTAAGACTTTTGGTAGAGTATGAACATCCAATACTCAAAATTCGATTTTTGGCTAATTTTTGAATGTAAAAAAACGGCCGATTTTTTAATCACCTATAACTCTCGATCTGCTCAACGGATTTTGATGATTAGACCACCAATCGAACCGTCTCAATGAGAAGAATATTTTGTTTTTTTTGTTCATTTCTCTATTTTTTTTCCTGCCGAGTTATTCACAAAATATCAGTTTTTCAGTTTTCAAAATTTCAAAAAATTTATGTTTTCGATGTAAACATTTCATTTGCGCCAGATGAGACCCATTTTTTCTTTAATTTCAGGTGATTTTACTTATTTGTACTAATCTATAACTTTGAAAGCCTTGGACCATCAGAGATATTTGAGATTGAAAATTTGCATCTTCATATTGGCCCCATGTTATAGCATAGGCAAAAATTGAGCAAAAAATTTTTTGTCTCTGAATGCCAATTTTTTAGCTCAATAAATTTCTTTTAACCCGTATCCATCTAGCTGTGTGGTTTTTAGCTTACGTTTTGACCTTTGAGTGCGAAAATTTTGATATTGTTTTTCCCTATGCTGTAGCATAGGCAATGTTGTAGCATATGAAAAGTTGCAGTCAAAATTTTCGCACTCAAAGGTCAAAACGTAAGCTAAAAACCACACAGCTAGATGGATACGGGTTAAAAGAAATTTATTGAGCTAAAAAATTGGCATTCAGAGACAAAAAATTTTTTGCTCAATTTTTGCCTATGCTATAACATGGGGCCAATATGAATATGCAAATTTTCAATCTCAAATATCTCTGATGGTCCAAGGCTTTCAAAGTTATAGATTGGTACAAATATGTAAAATTACCTGAAATTTCAGAAAAAATGGGTCTCATCTGGCGCAAATGAAATTTTTACATCGAAAACATAAATTTTTTGAAATTTTGAAAACTGAAAAACTGATTTTTTGTGAATAACTCGGCAGGAAAAGATCGTAGAGAAATGAACAAAAAAAACAAAATATTCTTCTCATTGAGACGGTTCGATTGGTGGTCTAATCATCAAAATCCGTTGAGCAGATCGAGAGTTATAGATGATTAAAAAATCGGCCGTTTTTTTACATTCAAAAATTAGCCAAAAATCGAATTTTGAGTATTGGATGTTCATACTCTACCAAAAGTCTTAAAAACATGTCTACTTTTAATAAAAAATATAAAAAAGGGGGGTAAAAATTTTTGTCCGTCCCTCTATTTCAAACATTTGACCTTCTCAGAAAAACTCTCTTAAAGACACTATGATGAAAACTTGTTTTTTACTGTGTGCAAAGTTTTGGGCATTTTGGGCTAAATGTTTTCTCATGCACAGGAGCAACATATGTCCATTTCGCAGAGGTAAACCATGATTGAGTGCGGTGCAGTATGGGAAAAGCAAATCACAGCCGTGGCATGCCTTTGCCCGAGTCTAGTTCCTCGCCCTTTCCATATAGACACAAAGCTACACAACCTACGCTGATCTGTGAGTGTTGAGCTCATGAGTGGGGGCTAAGTGAGCGGGGGGGCTTTTATTCTTTTTCAGCCACACTGGGCAGAGCTGGCGCTGCTTCCTCCGTCAGCTGCTTCTCTGGCTTCCAGTAGCTGCTCTCTTGCACCTGTGCAACACCAAGCGATTCATTGGGAGCAGTAGGATTCATCGGAAGCCCCACCTCACCCTACCACACCTAATTTTAACAAATAACATTTCTTAAATTTTTTTCTGCATGGCCACTGGCTGCTTGCTGTAGTCAACTTTGGTCAACTTTGGTGAAGAGAGCTGGGAAAACCTTTCGATCCGCCTCCTCCATATCGATGGCGTAGGGGAAGTTGCGCTTGGCCAGGACCCAGTGGGTGCTCTGCCGACCTTTGCCCTGCACTCCTCCTTTTCTGCTTCTTGACTAAGAAATGAGGCTATCAAAATATGCCAGCCTTGATCTCCATGGTGCCGCGCTCGAGGGTGGTAAAAAGGCCGGTGTGATGGAGTTTCAGATGATGCGCTGTCGCCTCGCTCACGTGAATCCGAAGAGCTGGCAATGGGCTGTTTTTGGAGGTCTAAAAGTGACAGGGCAGGGCACCTAGTCCGTTGGACTCCATTCGAGCGGCCGTGTTCACGGTGTCTCCGAACAGACAGTAGCGAGGCCTTAGAGGGAATCAATTTGATCAGTGTACATGAGAAAGAATTCGCACATTTTGATGCCCACCACGCCGGCAGCGACGGGGCCGGTGTGTATGCCGACGCGGATGAGGAGGTGCTGGTCGGGCAGGTGTGGGATGGCCAGCTTTTCCATGTCCATCAGGATGCGCAGCGCCACTGTGCAGATTTCTGTCAAATAGGGAGGTAGGCTTTTTGTGTCCTCGCCTCTCAGGCACACCGTTGCTGTGCAGTGCTCCATTTCTTCGCGGTAGGCCGGAGCAGACCATGTAGGCATCGCCGATGGTCTCCACCTTGTAGCAGTCGTACTGGTCCAGGATGGCGTCCCAGGCCCCGTACATGACGTTGAGCAGATCGATCACCTCAAAAAGCTCACAGCTGACAGGGGGCCAGAATGTCCAGACCAGACTTTTCCAAAAATAGCACTTTTTTCAATCAATCTAGTTGGTCGGGCGCATGGCTACCAAGTCTACCAAGTAGTCGTAAGTTTCCAATGTCTCGGCCTCAACATACTGTGGCAGAAAAACAAAAAAGTGCCCTCAAAAAAGTGATATTTTTGGAAAAGTCCGGGAGCGTCCTTGAGGGGCTGACAGCTGACCAGCAGATGGCAGAAGAAGCAGGGGGTTGTGAATGTGAAAGGAGTGCCTGGAAAGGAGTGCAGCGGCCGCTGAGCCTGGTGAAGCCGACGACATCGGAGAAGTAGATTGAGACGGAGTCGTAGGATTCAGGCTCCACGGCTCTGCCGGCTGTGAGGGCTTCGGCCACCGACTTGGGCAGCATCTGTCATGAAGGCTGTGGCTTTTTCACTGCTCCTCATCGGCAGGAGAGGATTGGCAGGAACCTGGTTGAGCAGGAGTTGGATCTTCCTCCGCTCCTCGTCCAGCAGCAACGTCTGCTCCCGTTGCTGCTCCGTGAAGCGCTTGATCTTCTCCATGGTGGCGCGCGTGTTGCGGAAGTACCTGATGGAGAGAGCTGCCAATTGAGGGCGGGAGGGGAGGAGAAGGAAAGGTGAAAGGAGCCAGATGGTGATGGGCGGCACGAGGATGGCCACGATGAGGGCGATGAGCCAGGAGCGCTGCTTCTCGGTCCCCAGTTGGCTCAGCGTGGTCTCCAGGCTGTTGAGGAGTTCGGCTTTGGCCAAGTACTGCATCTCCTCTGCAAAGCCGACTACTCCTTTGCCTTCTCTCGGGCAGGGTAGAGGTGGAACTATTGAGGTTGATGTAGCGTGTCATACGCATGAACCTGGAACCGTGGCAGGATTGGGCGCCCCTCATCTGAGCAGCTAGAGAGAACCAGTGGATGCCGACGGTGCCGTTGCCCTCGCTCTGGTTGTTGGCCAGGATGAGCTCCTCCATTCGCCCCAGCTCCGCATAGAGCTCCGAGTTCTCGCTCTACAGCCTCCTTTGGCCCTTTAAAGAGGAAGGGACTGGGAAAGAAGGGAGGCAACGCCCAGTCTCTGCGCTAGTTCGTCGGCGCCGCGGACAATCTGCTGGGTGATGCGCATCAGCTTCTTGGCCGCTCCGCCCAGCTCTGGTCCAATGGGAGGGGGTTGAGAGGATGAGAAGGAGTGAGTGGGAGGCAACCGACGAATTGCTGGTAGCGCGTGGGATCAAAGCCGCCGCCGGCAAAGAAGGCCCCGCCCATGGCACGGCGAATGCCTGCCGGATAGAGGGAGCTAGGCGATTGGGAAGCAGTACCGGGAGGGGAGGGGAAAGAAGTCTTCATATTTCTTTGGCTTGTATATGAAGACTTCCTTTCCCCTCCCCTCCCGGTACTGCTTCCCAATTGCCAACAGATGGGAGTGGTGAGAAACCCAGAAGATCCGTAGCCAGCAGGCAGCTGTGAAAGCCTTGTACAGACAGCCAGAAACGGCCTTTCTCAGACCGCGAAAAGGCCAGCAGACTCAGCTCCATCAGGCCGTCGATGAGCCCCGTGTAGAATCTGCCACATTTCACAAACCATCCTGGCCAGAAGAAAGTTAGAATAAGCCCCCGACAGGAGGTTCTTGTTGCAAAGCTGAAGCGGGGAGAGGCCGGAAGAGTGCTGGCCAGTTTCGTTCAGAGCTGTGATCTGCTCGTCGCGAACAAGCCGCCCGGCCATCAGCGTCGCATTGAAGGCCTACGGAGGTGAAGGCCCTTGGGTTGGTGAGGGAGGGTGCAAGGGGACATCTCACATCTCTGCTCACAAACTCCGCCCCCTGCCTCTCGCTGCCGAACCAGACGCTGATCTGCGCCACTCGCTCCAGCGTTTCTCGACGTCGCTGCTGGAGCATGGCATAGATTCGCTTGAACTCCTCCTCTGTCTCCCTCCAGTTAGCATCAGCTGCCAGGGGTAGGGAGAGGAAGAGAGGGCCAGGCATACCCTAGGGCGGAGTGTAGGGCAATGCAGCCCAGGCCACGCTCCCTGGCAATGGCGGCCACCAGGTTGTTGTAGTGCTCCGCCTCTTGCAGAGAGTCTTTCAGCTGGAGCAAGGCAGGCTGGTGGAGTGCCTGGGTGGAATAGAAGGCCAAAAACAGTACCTCAAGGCCGGAATTGTAGTCGCGGTTGACGTCAAGGAGGTTGACGGTGAGTAAGAAGATGCTGATGATTACCGCAGGGCTGGAGACGAGGACGAGTTTGCCGATGTCCTTGAACTTCTTCCCGCTGTCCCGCAGCGCCTCCATTCCAGTTGCATGGCTTTCTTTCTCAGCAGCCTCCATGCAGCTTTTGCCCATCAACTATGCTCCTCAACAGCTGAGGCAAAATTTTTCCGCCCTGCTACTTAGAAGGACGTGTTTGTGCCGAAGCTTCTAAAAAGCCACCTGTGTTGCAGATTCTCCTTCCTAAAAGACGCAAATCGGCTGATGCACTAAACCACCCCCCCCCCTCAAGGGTTATACCCCCCCTCAAGGGGTTACACTATTAAACATTCAAACATTATTCCACTTTTTTCATTATAAACGCAAACATTATTCCACTTTTTTCCCAACTTTTTCAAAATTCGGAAGAAATTCGCTAGCGTTCTTTTGATTTTCTCGTACGTTATCCCATTGTCACCCTCAAGACGTCTAAGTGCTGGGTAATAGACCTTCTAGGGCCTCCTCCTACCGTCCCCCTCCTTCTTCCCGTAACTCGATCAGTGAGCACTTACACTTTTGAACACAGTCATTGCATACTCCAAGTGGTGGAAAGAAAAAAGGGAATTTTTATTTGCTTGGTTTAGCTGCGTTTTAGATTTTAAATTATTTTAGCCAGAAAATATATTAGGCCTCTACAAAGACGCACTCCAGCAGCGCCACTGCAACGGCGGAATGCAAAGCAAGCGTGAATGCAAAGCAAATGAGACCCAGTGCAACATCGCTACCACCTCAATCACTGTATCAAACGTCGGGTGAAAAATGTCGGCTTCATCCTGCGAGGCTCGCAAACGCCGCTGCCCTTCACAAGAGGCTGGGCCCTCTCAAAAACTCACTCGCCACACCTCTCACCAGGCATCGTCCATCGGGACATTCCAAGCCCTGCCCTCCAGCTACTTCCAGCAGCTCATCTGCCCGTAGCAGCTTCTGCATGCCTCCTTCTCACACTATATCACCCCCTCTAAACCACTGACCAATGTTGTTGCAGAAGGGACAAAGACATTGCAGGCTCCTGGATGGAGCGGAGAAAGAGAGTCTGCGACAGGTAAGTGCTGGCCTGAAGGAGTACATGGATGCCAGTCCGATGGGCAGCTTTCAGACCCTGCCGGAGGTCGTCTTCCGCGACTGGCTCTTACCGTTAGGCCCATACGTTCTGCTTTTGCTTTTCTCTCAGTTATCTGCTGGAAAACAAAAGTTTAAAAAAAATTAAAATTTTCAGTCAAACAATTTTGGCCCGTGTGCAAAGGCGTACTTGGTTAAAAAAACCAGCTGAAAACCTAATCAGCGTTTTAAGGGGGTGGAAAGTGTAGGAATATGCGAAAGTTTTGACGTCAATCTCATAGGATGGAAAATTGTGGTGTCGCTGGATTTCCCCACCATCTGTGAAGCGAGCATGATTGCCAACCCACGCTTATATTTACTTTTGGAAAAACTTTCCAATGCAAGATTTGATTCAATGGCTCTTGTTCGCAAAGGCTGGCATTGCTAGGTTGCTGGGGGAGGAAGCAGTGGACAGTCTGCAGGCAACAAGCAAGACCATGCTCGCCTACGTCCAGCACCGTTTCGGCCCAACCATCAACCTCAGTCATTTCTGGTGTGCCATTCCTATTCCTCTCACTCCATCCCCCATTGATGGTGTTTCATTTATTTATTTTTGAAAGACACTAATAGGGCCAGTTTCTCCAAATGCTCCTGGACTGGAAGTACCTTGCAGAAGAAGCTGCCAAAGTTGGTCCACCTCCAGAGCCTGCGTTTCTCTGCGCAGCTGGTGAGCCAGCTGGACCTGCTGAAAGGACTGCCTGGCAAACTGCTAGAGCTGGATTTGGCCGAGGGCAACAAGGTCCTGCTACCACGGCTCCCCTACTGCGGACTGCAACATCCTCCTCCGTTCCCTTCCTCCATGTATCCATGTCCCTTCCTACTACTTTTCATTTAATTTTTGACCGCGGAGCGGCCGCTCCGCGGTCTATAGAGGTTACTAAACTTTTGTCCTCATATATATATATATATATATATATATATATATCTGGTACCATCGGCAGGCCAAATGTGGGACTCTTTTCTCCAAATTTTGTAATTGCCTCGAGTAAAAAGTAAAGGAAATACATTTTATACTAGTTGGAATCTGCTGCTTGGACAGTTGCATTTTGTTTTTGGCGCGCAGATCATTGTCTCTTTCCATGCGCGCCCAAAAACAAAATGCAGATGAGCACAGCAGGTTCCACTAAAAAAAATGTATTTTACTTCCTTACTCGAGTCAATTGCAAATTTTGAAAAAGAATCCTGCCAATAGTACCAGATATTTCTTTCCACTTTTTTTAATATAGTATAAAATGTATAAATACAAATTTTATAATTTTGGTTATATATTTAGCTAAGATTTTATTAGATAAATAAAAAAATAAAAAACAAAAACTTAAAAAAAAATTTTTCAAATCGGAAATTACAATGCAAATCTATAGGCAAACATAAAAAATTTTGAGAAATTTTCTTAGATTTTGTTTAGGAGAATCGATTTTTGGGAAAATAGAGCTTTACATTAGGCCTTCCGATGATACCAGTTGTTCTCAACTTTAAACAGACAAAAAATAAAAAAGAATGTTTGAGAAGGATACGAACCTGCCAGGATCATTCATCTGACCAA